>QNGE01001657.1:0-153241 GCA_008508345.1 Paragonimus westermani
CGACAGCTTAAGGCTTGTTGATCAGGGTTTGCGTGTACACACGTCAAGCGCACACTGATCGATAAGTCAAGCCAGTAACTATAAGAAAATTGGCAACTGGAATCTGGAATTAAAATACCGCGGGTTGTGTGAAATTATATTTTAAATATTGCACTCTCAAGTAAGCAGTGTAGAAGATGGTTTGCTGGACTCACGAACGAAAAATCAGCTACCGAACACCTCTTCTCCGCATTCATTAAGTGGAAAACTTAGGGCAGAAGTCGGCAGTCTATAAGCCGAAGTTACACGGCCTTTGATCTCAGCGTAAAATGGCATTGCTATTCTGCTGTTTGCATGTATGTCCAACTCTGCTCGGAAATGAAGTTTGCGAAGTGCAAGTGACTGACATGTTTTGATGACGTTATTTATCTAACGACATCTGGCTGAGACATTCAAATCACAGAAATCTTCAGGCACACTCATTTGCTTCGTTTACGTTTACTTTAGTAACCAACTACACAGATAAGTTATTACTAAACGTATCGTACTCGTCGAGCATACCACAGCAAAATTTATCGATCTAAAAATCTACTTGTTTTGGATCATATGTCACATTGAAAACATCTCAATGTCAGTACTCGATAGAATCGGTTATTGTTATCTGAGGTTTGGTCACTTTAAAAGCCTACTTCTCTAACGATTTCGACGACTATCACCGTTTACCTTTGTACATATTTCGTACATATGTTAATCTGTCCAGTGGCCATGGAAGGCATCCACTTAAATTTGATGTCACTCCATTCAACTCTTTTACGCCTTGCATACGGCGAGTCGCGTAGTGTTGTAAGCTTTTATACGAAGATTTAATCGGTTCGTATGTCCGTGATTCTATTAGACTCGATTGTCTTCAGAAAGCGAGACCGCCTTAAGGTGTTGATTCCATTTAAGCACTGTTTACTTTGGTTGGTTCCAGAGTATGCTGAATTCGGATACCTTTCCTTTGCTCAACCGTTTTCGAACCACATACCTCGTTGTTCTCTCAATCGTGATCATCTGATTTGTGCATGCTAGAATCGCATAGTGAGTAGACATTATATCATATCTAGAAAGCTTCATTGCAGATGGTTTTCTTCCGCGAGCTTGGCTGTGGTCTTTAGATGTGTACTCATGATGTTCGTTAATATAGTGTTCACGGGCAATATTGCCATTCGTAACGAGGTTGTTTGACTATTATAATTAAGAAATTTAGAGAACAGACAGCTCTTTAAGACTTGTCACGTCAACATACATAATCAGGTAAACAGGTAGGTTTTTATACACCCAGCGACAAACCCATACGGTCATCCATCCATGAACACTATCCTTCTTGTTTTTACAATCGTTACTATCATTATTAGTACCAGACCACCTCTTAAGTGGTGAAAAAAGTACCTTAATAAGGAACACTAACTCGAAATTTGCATGAGTAACGTGTGTAAAAAGTTTTTTGTATACATACATCAGATCACGGTGATCGCAGTTTACAGCCATTCTGTTCTACGGTTGTGTACGACATAATTTAAACACCTCACCACTTCTCCACCTCGAGTTGGTACCCTTCTGACAAGAGGTTGTAGCATGAATTGACTCAGTCTCCTCTGTTCTTGCAGCATACTACCCAACAAGTCTACCGTGGAGCTGTACGCTTAGCGTAGGCTTGCACTTGACAAAGTACACAAATTTCCTGTGGAGTTGAGCTGCTGGCTTAAAATCGGTCAGTTCAAAGCCACTATCCCCATAAGAAGATTTGTCGCCGTGATATGCGACCTGCAAACCGGGGTGTTATCTTGTTAGAAAATTACAATACCTCATCACCTCAAAGAAATGAAATGTAACTAAAAGTGTTCCAAGGTCAGAATATGAAGTTCGGTGTCTTTGTTTCCACTCTAACACAAGGGCTGAGACCTCCATTTACACGTACGGTCAGTGAACACCTTTTAGTGCATTTGCTGAAGAACACAATATATCTACCGGAAGATCATACTAAGATTGATTCCACGCATCAGTCTGCCCTAATTGGACTTGCTTCGTCTACCGAAGTCAAGGGAATGGCGCCTGTGTGTAAGTCCGTAGAACGATGTATTCGTTGCTGACTCAGCCAATGAGTTTGACCCAATTTCTTTGTCAAAAACTTGAGTTTCTGTTCCATACCTTACGCATTTTTCATGGGAACACTGCTTCTAAGTACAACAGTGAGCTATGAGGCACACGTTGTCAGGTAACCAGGTAAATGTTTTGTTTATCGTTTGTCTTTGCTTGTCGTCCACTTCGCTTAACTTGCCAGACGACATTCAGTATCTTAAGAGCATAGCGAAATCCCTTCATCTCGGGAGTCATCCAGTAACCCATTTGGTATGGATAGTTACATCTATTGCAATGGTAAAATGTCCCTCATATCCCAATCGGTAATTTCAGTGTGGCGTAACACTGGTTAAATAACGTGTGGTGTGATACGTAATAGTGGGTTCACTCCCACACTGCCAGTGAAGCGGCAGGACAGCCGAGGATACAGTGTTGCTTTCGTTTGAAACTTGGTTCAATGTTTGCATGTTGTAGGCACCCTGATGCTCATTATCTGGGTTTAAGCATGGGAATTTCAAGGACTGAGTCTCTTTTCCCGTTTTTTACTTTAATCTGTGACTCGCTTATTTGTTCACGGTCATTTCGCGGTTGTTTATCAGTGCTTATTGTTGAGCTACAACTGGTTTTCTGGTCATTTGACGTCTGTGTGGCTGGTTGACTTCGGATCAGCTTTTCTGCCTAACAGTTTCTTGGCAACTTGGAGGGTTCTTGTATCTTTATGATGGCCATTTCTGCCACTTTTGTTTATACTCCTTTTTTCTTAATTGTAAGCAAAACACAATTAAGCCTGTTGCTTTCTAACCAGGTTCGCTTGTTTCCCGCTGAGAACGACTGTTGTCGAATTGATACACAGAGATATCCGACTACGAGATAAAACGGCCTCACAGTTTTATCATGTTTTGCATGTTTTTTCATTTCCTTCCAGAAATGACTAGATGGCAATGAGAAAAATGTAATCAAACGGTTCATACTATAGGCACTCTACCACAAAATACTTGAACGAGTTCTTCAAACTTACAACGCACACTTTACAATCAGATTGGATGGCTTCTGGTCGGAAGATGAATCGCTTTTTGTCCTCTTCATCGCAAGGCAAGCAAGTGCGACATTTTATCGATAAGACTATAAGAAAAATAGGAGGGTGGGTGGTAGACATGTAAGAAATTAAGTAAATTTAGCACTAAATTGTTTGTCCTGTCCTCATGATAGCAAAAATAATGGATGGATTACATTTGTTGAAAGCTACAGATTCATTGGCTGTATTTACAGCGTGCAATAGAGCAAGGTACAACAGAAATTCTTCGTGATATTCAAGGGTGTTTCTGTGGTTCACTGAGTTTCATATCCCTGAGTTAATGTATTGTGGACGAGCAAAACTATCAAATCAGTCTATTCAAGAAAGAGATCAGTCAATGATTAAAAATCTGGTTATTCGAAGAAAGAAAACGAATACAAAATCATCAGATATTTATAAGGCGGAAAACATGAAAGCTGGTTATGAAGAGGCTTAAATTTCATGCAGTGCACATTATGAACTGCAACGGAATATTTCCACTGGATTTGATTGGTTTTTATTGAGAATGCTCGTCCCATGCATCATTTGCGAACGCTTAATAACTAAGCACCATTTCTCAAAGCTTCACATTGCTGGAGGCCGCATTTCATGGGACAGTATCTTATAACTGAT
The DNA here is from genome assembly GCA_008508345.1 of Paragonimus westermani. Lineage (NCBI taxonomy): Eukaryota > Metazoa > Platyhelminthes > Trematoda > Plagiorchiida > Troglotrematidae > Paragonimus > Paragonimus westermani. Next base: position 3,788 of record QNGE01001657.1, read on the forward strand.
TGACTTCTACTATTCACTAATAGCTTTCTATATGTTTTAAACGGCCTGATAAAGTTTATTAGACTTTATTGGTTCGCTTCTTTACTTCAGCCTGAAGTAGGTCTCATTCGCAAATAAATCAGATATAAGCTATATCATACATCAAACATATCAAGAAGGTTCCAAACGTGAGGCAGTTAGAGGTGACATCACTGCTAGAAGGTGAAGTCCTAAATTCCTATCAGTAGTTTCTGGTACACAAGAATATAGCCGAGTATTCGGCTCCATCCTTCGGTTACTGGTCACCTCACAAACTCTGACTCGTCAGTCCAGATCGGATTATTACAACAAATTTTATAGCTGATAAGGTATACATTTTAACAGTCAAGTGTTTAGAGTGTTTCACATATTCACATAAAATAGTATTTGAAAAGGTCATTCTCTAAATATGCAGCAACAACTGATGAATATTATGTTTCCCTAAAGAGCTACAATTCACCGCTTACTATCCTGTACTAACAGTTATTACTGGAGCCAACCATACTATATTCTACAGACCTACAAACAATATACAGGAAATGTTTGAGATATCTGTTTTCAGTGAACGTCCTCCTATGTTGCGCTCATCACATGTACAAATTTCGTAAATATACTCAAAAGTTGTCTTCTACACACTCGTCAGTGATTTTCGGTGCGTTATGTACCTTCAAGCATAGGGTTTTCGACGTATAGGAAATCTCCAAATATTCTTACCATTTTGGATAAAACGTTTGTTATCGGGATTTGTAAACATAACATTTCGTTTTTAAGGTGGAGCCGTGAATTCGATTGGGCCTTACGAACTCACAACACTGACTAGCAATCCGAAATCTACAAATCCATCAAGTGCTAACGGACAGTAGAGTAACTATCAGTTATTGATTTGGTACTGTCATAGGTCGATAAATTGTGAACAGATTGAACCACCGTACTAGTCAGCACCCTAATCTGTACGTTCAACACCTCCACTAGTGATTCCATCTTGCCTGATAGGGGAAGCGTTCGCAATCCGAATAGAAAGCTCGGGGAACAACCGAGAAAATGCAAGCTAGCTTTTAGCACGCAGCAGTCATGTTACTACGACACTGATTGTTTGACTGCTTAGGCTACTTCATATAATTGGACTGGACTAGAACGGAAACCCGAATGGAGAAAGAGATGCCAATCAACTTCAACACCTGAGGTCTATGGAGAGGACTGGAAACTAAACAATTTCGGCTATTCAGAGGAACGATCGGTTGATGTGCCGAGTTTGCTTAAAGGAGGTTTGTGATTCAAACAAGAAGTTTGAGTATGTCACATTTACCCAACCGAATTGAAGGAATCAACCCCGTAGGACAGTATCAAATCTGCCAACCGGAAATGAACACATGTTGTCCGATGACAGACCGTCGTTTTATCAAAAGGGGTGCTACCTCTAGTTAAATTCGGATTGATTTATGCTACTCAGGTCCTCAGCTGCTTGATATTTTTGGCACATTAGTTCAATACCCGATACAGTTTGTGTTAATCAGACATTCGTAGTGTTTGATTCTTAGCTAATCCGCCGACTGTTAGTGGAGTTTTACATTCATCAACTTTGCATGTGCGCTGTATTACTTGGTGTGTGCACTGTATAACACACATGACCACAAAACTGTTCATTTTCCCAATTTGCAACTGCAGATTTTGAATATAAATAGTCTGTTAATTCAAGGTTGTCTTCAGTGGTAAGTTCCTCTGCGAGGTTTTTGCATAATTACAAATGTTATCGCTTCTTGCTAAATCTTTTTGAATTGATTTAATCATAAGGAGTAGCGGAATGCACTTTTCACGATAACTCGTGACGGAGACTCGATAGTATAATTGAACTTGTGATTCATATTATACCATGATTAGCTTTCTCAAATGCCAGGAAATAAATGTTGAATATCATGACGTTAAAAAAAGAGCTTCCCTCCCCGAATAGGTTCTCTTCCTTGTACCCGTCATTTTATTAATTACCCACTGCGTTGAGAGAATATAATTCCAGTTCATGCATTTGAGAACCAGAATGGGTTCATCCTCTGGTATTTTCGAATTTTGTATACCTACTAGGTTTTTAAGATTGTGCTCCTTGTGAACAAGCTACGATCCCCTTAATCGTTTTGATGAAATTGAACATTCTTCATGGGGGTATAGTAGGACTATTATGTCATCTTTTGTTTAGATTGTTCATTACTTGTTGCTCGGCTTTTGTTGCGGATCATGAATGGGACGATGTGGCTAGATGTTATTTGTCTGATGCGTCTTTCTCGTTGAACTTAAGTCCTTGGTGTGTACATCTTGTTCATTTGTNTCTTTCTCGTTGAACTTAAGTCCTTGGTGTGTACATCTTGTTCATTTGTTAGTGGGATGTAAGGCTTCTGATTCACGTATAGTTGCTGGTATAAATGTTACAATTTCTCTTATAAGTTCCCTAAGAGTCAGTCTGCTTTTATTATTAGTTTCTGTGACCCGTCTTCTTATTGTGGTCTCTAACTTCCTCAGCCGATCTTCATCATTTGTTTGTTCATGGTTTTTTTCCTTTGCATGTCACGATTTCCTCATATTTTTACGATCGACTGTGGGTATCAGTTTTCAACATACGTATCATCGGTCTTTTGTTTAGTCTGGCTAGGACCCGAACTTCTGAATCATTGAGTGGTAGCCTGTAGTTAATAGTTGGCTGAAGAACTTCTTACATGAGCATTCATACAAAAAGAACGGTTGCTTGCATCTAGAAATTCCTCTGTACACAAAGGTTTCTCAGCAATGAGCGGTCTTCAAGGTTGTGCGCTCATGTTCTGGTTTTGGGAAATGGTGATGCCTGTAGCTCGGGTTGATTATTTCGTATATAAGAGTACGCCTTCATCAAATTTCACCAATCTTTATGCTCAGCTGTATGCGCTGAAACCCATACGCATTGATGATTTCACCTCGTTTGGTGATGAAACGTTTGCAGCCTAAATGCCAAGCTTTGCGAACAACTGAATAGTCGAACAACTAGGGCAGATACTTGGCTTACAGTCCCTTCGTGAAGCGTGAGTTACACTGACTGGTGGGTGCGAATGGACGTGCCGTGCACTCTGCACAATTTAGTGTCAGACCTAGCGATGCTAAATGTATCATCCATGTAACGAGAGCACTGACAGAACTGGTCGATGGTGGATTGAAACACGGTGTGTTCAAGCTTTCTCATGAATGTGTCGGTCAGGGGAGTACCGAGCGGGGATCTCATTACCGTGTCATTTATCTGTCGAGAAAAACTGGTTATGTTGTACATCGGCTCACTAACTATCTCAAGTCGGTCAAGACCGAAAGTCAGTGCTTGCTGCAAGTTATGAGCAACCACAGTCACAGGGTTCTACAATGTCCAGTCTCTAGGGTCTTTCAGCAGTCCACAGACCTGGTATGTCGATTCGCCCAGTACTTGACATGATGACTTTGTCTTACCACGGGAAAGTCACCAGGAAGACTACACGAATCCTCTCGAAAAAAAATTGTCCCGTTCAGTCTGTGTAGTAAGTTCGACTTCTTCAAGTGCATACAAACCGTTACTATGAACTGGTGGAAATAACCCTTTTTGAATTTAGTATCGCTGTTCACTCACCTACCGTTACTAGGAACAGTTATCTGTGTTTTACTTTTCTGACTTTTACCACAAAACGCGAGCATTGTTTCTCAGACAAGAGCCAGAGTAACCCAAAGGCCTTCCGAGGTTACTGAGTGAGCTTGTTCCGCAAAAGTCTGTACAGCACGAATTTTTTTGGTGGATATACTATCCAAACTCCAGCCTCTCCGCAACTGACAACGTTAACATTGGATAATAGAAATCGTGTTACTGTGAGTGGTCCAGTACTATCTCAAACGGTCTTCTAAGGACCACCTTCTTAGACCCACCACTCCTACTAGTGTAGTGAGGGTAGACGGTCGCACCATACTACTCACACCAATATTCAGTAGCAGCTTGGATCGAAATGATCGCGGGATAAATACGGGAGAGATATGGGAAGGATCATTGGAAAACAGAATGACATAGAATGGCTTTCGCCACAGGACGGAACTGAGACATTGTGTCTAAAGCGACTGGGGCATCCTCAGACGACTGTGGCGTGCAAATGAGTGTTTCTGTTCGTAGTCCCGTTGAGACGCTTAAGTGGTGTATTGGTTTCCCAAATCAACAACTTGTGTGCCATCCACCTTCTCGGTTCACAACACTAGTAGCACACGGTGCGAACTCTAGGGAGCCATGAAGTTTCCACCGGCCAGTCCCCTACACAGTAAAGCTACCGATGATGGAATGTGGGCAAAATGACTGACCTATCAGAAATTCCAACCCAATTACTCATATAGTCAATTTTTTATCATCTGAAGGTCGCCGTTACTCAAAGGTTAACTGTACGCACATGATCAGCATAATTTTTCACTGGAAACGCTTTGATAACATTTCCACTTGACTTTAATTACTACCTCTACCATTCTCATAAAACTCATTTTTGGGGCCCATGCGCCTTTTGACCGTTCGGGTGGTTTTTTCATACTATCTAGAAGTGTGTTTTGCACACTTGTTTCAATACTGATTAGGGTGTTCAGGGGAATTTGTTTCCTTTTCACCTGATTGTGTGCCTTTTTAGTTCCATGGACACAAGTCGTGCTTGGTTGTGAAAATAAATCGATCGAGGTATGCATCCAGGTGACATTCAATCAATCGGTGGGGGACAAACAGCGTTGTTGCTGGTTTGTTTTTCGCCGAGCACATATATGTTAAAGTGATGTTATTTTTCGACAACACATGTTTTGTCAATCCAGAAGATTATAGCTCTTGTTTACACGTCTGTGTGCTTGCTTGACGTCTTTATAAATTTGCTCTCTAAATCATTGGGGTAACTCTCGAATTGGATGAACAACATGGCTTGAAAGATGTTCGATAACAAATGTAAGAAAATGTCAGGTATCTACCCGAGAGGTTATAAGATTGTTTCAGATTGTTCGTGTTTATGTGACAAATAATTTATCTGTATGAAGCACACAACTGATTTATGAATCTTCTGAGGAAAGTTGGCTAGATTTAAACAATTTGTGCGTTTGGTGTAAAACATATTCAAATTGTTGTCTCTTAATTGCCTGGTCACATTTACTCGAGCACGTTGAAGGTTGTATAAATTTATTAAATCCGTAAAATTCACTGAACAGCTGTAAACCTTTGGAATTGAAAATTTGAATGATCGACTAATACATTTCCGTTCCGTCGGATGCAAGCAGAAGAACCAGGCCCTGGAAGCTTAATCAGTTTTGCTTCCTTGTCCAAATTAAGGTACACAGTCTTTCTCTCATCAGTAATTTTATTGCTTAATGTGATTGGACAGCTTTTTATGGAGATGTTATCATTTCGTATGGAACTAGCTTACTAGTATGGTCATACTTGAGGAAATAGCTGAATACCTAAAGACGTAAACATGCATGATCGGCATCTGAAAGTAACCAGTTGGATATTCAGGATCGGCTAATATTGAAATAGCAAATGAACAATCTTACGAAACCAGCCATACGACTTAGTTGGTAGACGCGGATGAACGATCGTAAACGACAGTTGTTTATGCTTTTTCGACACTATTTAGAAGACAGGAAAGAAATCGTTCATCTCCAAACAATATGTCGTGACTCAGGCTTTTATGAAGTTACATGCTATAGCTTTACTCACCAATGTTTTTCCATGTCTGCAGATTTCGAATGAGGTACGCAGAATAGACCAGAACCTTAATACATTCATCTTGTTAAACTTGTATGATCATACAGGGAAACGTCTTGCATGAAATTCATGATAAAAGTAACTTCAAGTTATTCTGTGTCACATCCAAATACATATGTAACCAAGGCACTAATTTAAAACACCCGCAAAAGCCTACTGCACCACTCTGGATGAACTGCCAACAACAAAACAACAGGTGGGGAGGACAGCTCCTTAATCAAATGGGATTTCTAATAAGTATTGAGGGATTTCGGTTTTTACAACTTGTTCGTAAATCAAAAGTGGTTGCATCTCTCACCTATCCATAGACTCTTAGTCTAGTATATTTAGAAAAATCACTAAACGCCAGTTTCGTTTTTGTCAAAGCTCATCAATAGCACGTGTCCTTCGACGATCGGAATTTGAACTCCGGTCTCACTTTCATGAAAGGTCCATGTTGTCCATGTTGAGGATTTACGACGGTGACAAACAGCCTGTGAACTTCGAGTAGTCTGAGGGATCAGCATACTCGATAACGAACTCTGTCATTGCTAAAGTCCTTGTCTGAATTCCGTTTTGCTTCTAATCTGTTAGCAAAGCCAACCGTTCCGTTGGCACTGGTGAGGCACAAGTTGTGACGTAAATGGCTAATCTGATGGTCACAAATCTACATTGCTATGAAGTTGGCCAGAATTTTTATCTGTCAATCAGTAAGTCACCGTACGCAGCGCCTAGGAAGCGATCTGGATTTGTGTGCAAGATGCCAGAGACCGAGGAGTGTTCAAGAATTGTTGCTTTATGGTGTTGTTCTCGTCCGCTGCAACTTCTGTACTAGCAGTGTGAACCTGTGACTTAAGGTATCTTGAAAAGATAAAGCGAGTCATTAGCAAAATCATTCAAAAGTAACTAGCCTCCGTATCCTTGACAGTTATATCACCTAAAGTGTGCTGGTTGGCCTCGGTGAGTAACGATTATTATTCATGTGAGCAAAAGATGGTAGGCTAAGGCGGGAAAACAGGAGTAGCTTAGTATTGCCAGGAAACAGTTAGTTACTGCTGACGTTTCCGTGCCCTGAAGTATTTACAGTTTGCACAGTCAAGGAGTTTTAAGGACATTGAGCTGAGATGATGAACGCCGCGAAGACAATGTGAATGCACGGTCCATGACCTAAAAGTGAACTTCAGAGAGGAAGAGGTGGCAGGGGAGGTAAATTGGATATCCAGTCATTGCTATGAGCCATGAATTCACATGCGTATCAGTAGACTGGCAATGAACACACCACACTCAATTTTTTTGATTGGCAATATAAAGTGGCAGCTTACAGGCCTAAGTTGGCCGTCACACTGCTCCTACCGTTTTCGTCTTACAGAAAATGAAGATTATGACATGTTGCCAAGTAACATTCTGTCTCTTGTTTGTCGCTATCTATGAAGATACGAAATCTGCTATTCCATGTAAACCCACGTCATTCCTGTAAGTGATCTTCTTTTATAGTATCCCAACCTTTAATAATTTTCAGGCTATAGTTACTTTCTTATGCGAGTCGGTTAGATGATTTTTTGCACACTACCATTAGGCGTCAGTGTTCATCAGATTACCTGGAAATATTTGTAATTACTTTGATCACAATTGCACCAGATAACAAATCTTCTCAGACTCTATGATCGGTGTTATCTCGTGGGTTATTAAAAACGAATTCACTTATTTTATTTTGTAGATTTCGGTGCGTTAACTGTGCGTGATTGTGATAGGTGGTTAAAAGGTGACAGATTTTTATGTTGCTCTCATCTTATTTTAAGAGCTTTATCCGATCTGATTACTAAATCACAGACTCTCACAACTCAGTTTACCTGCCGATCAACGAGCCTTCAGTTATTCGGGGAGGGAGTTAAAATCAAGACTGCTAACATGCCGTACTTAAACGTGAATATCTTGAAAAAGTAGCCAGACATTCGTTATGTACAAACTGTTACCACACTGTACTGCTGAAAAATAACCGTTTCGTTTAAGTTCGAAGTATAGAATAGCTTCCAAATCTTTCAGGTTTGTATAAACCTCCAAGTTTTGTTTTAAGCATAGTGATCTACCAATATTCAAACTTTTACTCAGATGTCAAATGTGTTCATATTGTCAAGTAAACTAGGCCATTCACTCGTCACATAATAAGAAGCGGGAAAATACCGGCTCGGTTTCTGTTATGTGACAGTGCTTGTCACATGTGTGCCACCTACAGGACGATAGTCTTATGTTGAGTAACTCCGCACAACCAACCATATGACGTTTTCAATAAGTAAGGCTCCAACGCCTCAGCGGAATGCTGGCGGCTTACAGGAGTTGTAAACATCTAACATGAAACACGATTCCTTGTGGTTCTCTCACGGTCACTTTTAACGTCAGGGATTAAATCAGGTTCAGTATTCTTGAGACGGAATATGTCTGAATATTCGTTCATTTGCACCCTTAAGTGGTAGTCTACGCAGAACTGTTGATGTGGACCGCGCAGTAAGGAGAGTAGACTATTTAGTAAGTTGAAAATTATGGTTTTGTTGAGAGGTGCATATTTCTGCTTGAACTGATTCCGACTAACTGATGCGTCCATGTACTTGAACTAATATGCGTGATTATATAACGAGGCTAAAGTATAAACCATGATATCATTTTTTCCTCATAAAAGGCTTCTGAACGAAAAACGCCCTTTGTTGATATATCGCTGTATACATGTATACAAGGTTCACTTTGTATTTGCATGCTAGGGAGCCTTGGTTGTGTACCACCAGTGTAGTTCTACAAACCTCCACAGAATTTATTCCTTATCCAGAAAACCATCCTGGACTAATTTATACTCATTGAATGGGCCGGCCCTCCCTTTTACACACAACACCGACCTATGAGGAACATTTTGTACCCCAGTTCATGTTGCCCATGGTGCGGACACCAGTCAGAATTCAACCATTGAAAAAACTCCATCTGTCATAAATGCTAATTTGACGATAAAGCTACCTGCAGTGAATAAGTTAAACAATAACTATTTTCGTCAAACAGCTTTCATTATCATCAACATATCTACAATTTCGTATGTGTGTGAACGTCTCTATCTAAGCCTATTGCATTTGCGCCACTTTTGTTGGTGTGTAGTGTGATTATGGTTGTCAGAAATCATCACACGATCCACTGTGATGGCATGCTAATGTACACATGATAAACCGAACAAACAAACGTGTAACCTATAGCAGGGTGAATATTTTGAAAAAGAGCCAATTTAACTGACAGCATACGACGCTCTGCAGAATTCAAAACACACAGACAAACGTAACAACAGCATCCTACTAAGTTTGATATTGTCTCACGCTTTATCATCTGACGTTCACCGTGGGTGGTCAGTTCTTGTAAGCATCAACCATAATTTGCATCGCAATCCTTTTATATAGTTCTATTGGGTTACAGTTGTTTCATTACTAATCGCTTATCCGTTTCAGGTTTTTGCTACCTCGAGTATCTCCAAGTGTTCCTACAGATTACAAAGATAGGCGCTGCTAAAGCAACGCGACAGGCCACACTGACCCTTGAGAAGAAACCTGGGTTCGAACGCTAGTGTTTACTTGAAAAACACGTATGTTGGAATGTGTGGGTTGCATGTACGGCTCACTGTGAAACAGAGTTTAAAAATTTCAGATTTCAAACGGTGATGTGCATGACAAACCAATAGAGATGAAAATGTAGCACAAACAGACAGCATACCAGTCGTTTGCAATCACACCGTAGTAAAGTTATCACGGTTTATTTCGATACATGCAATAGTGGGAACCTTGGTAGTGTGTATACAGATTCTGTCTGAGGATGTGGAAACTCTCACCGATGTGGATAGTGGCACCAACTATTCAATCAACTACAACGGCAGGTGGTTATGACTGTTAAACAGATCTTCACCAATCTTCTTTATACGTTAAGAATGTGGTTCGTGAAATTTTGAGCAGTAGCGGTGATTAGCAAGTACTTCACTCAATTTGACTGGCTGAATGAGCTGTCTATTAGTGTAATTGTGAGAGCATACCAGAGTGGCGATCTGTGAAGCTTGGTGTACTGCCGACGTGGACGAACATGAATGTTTGTCGACGCTAGCCGCGAAACTTCCAAAGGGTTATTCACTCACGCCTTACCTGATTAACGTATACCTATGCCGGCAAAACCAAAAATAGCGAGAGATTATGTGTTTGCGTTGGTGATTTGCCAAGGATAATGTGCACAAGCTAGGTACAATACCGACGTATTCATATTTTTTAAAGAAATAACTTCTGTCTTTCATTCCTTCAGCATCCGCTGTTCAACTCTACTTACAAAATGGGGATGGTTTCCTTTGGCACAGCAATAGAGCGATAGGCTATTTGCCTTACAGTCTTTGAAGTTTCGTTCATTCACCTGTTGACTGAGCTTAGGTGCTCACAGTTAGATGATAAATCCGGCCAGCACATTTTGATGATCTCTTCTTTAATTGCCGCATCCCTGATATATCTGAAATTTGCTTCTTTATCCACGTTAATGTTACATCATTTGTGCACATGAACACTTGGAACGCTGGACAGCCTATAGTGTGCTTCCTTTGACATGTGTCTATCAAATTCGCAAACTGAGCAACAGAGGTATCTAAGTGCGCACTAAGTTTACAGCGTACCTTGCCAAAATCAGATTACTTGACAAGTGACATGCAGCAGCCCGGATATTTCGTGTCCATCAAGTTTTTGAAGGATGAAAAACTGAATTCGAAGTACTAGATTCTTTACAATCGAATATATGAATGGAACTACTACTTTTTAACGGTAAATAATCAGCGTAGTAGATCTACTACAATTAACTAGTCGAAGTGGTATTGACGACAAATGGTTTATTTGGGTGGCTTCCCATATTTTTGTGTAACATCTTCATTTTTGAAGACAAAACATACTAGGATATAAACAATTTTCTTGTCTACCACTATCCTTTACATATCACTTTTGCAATTCCAAATACAACGGATTTTTATTTTTTAGTATAGCGATTTAATCCATATTTATAGATCTCTCCAGATTATACTGGGGAAACCGTTTTTTTTTCCGATGGAGATTATTCGTTTTGGTTCTAAACGACTTCGGCAATGGATAACCCACTTGGTCCAACGCCAGTGGTTATACATTTCCACCCGGATTAAAATGCAGCTGTAATACATCATACCTGGCACCAGTCTCTATATGCGACGTGTTACTGACATCTTAGTTTTGATCGTTAATGTCCCTTTCATCATGTTCCAAAATTTTGAACTCTGTACTTTAGAATCGAAGAATCGAACGTAAAAGGCTGGCTGACAATTCTCTCCAAATGCAAAGAGACAGTGAAATATAACTATTGTTCTGGTAACTCCAATCATATCCGGCGTTACTTATCAGTCTAGATTCTCTGGGTGTTCCACTCATCGAACGTCAGGGAGGTTCAGTGTAACGCCTAGTGGTTCGTAAAACCTCTCGGAACAGTTTGTCTGCCGTTTTCATCGGTTGTACGATTGCATCGAGGCTAGATCTGGTGGGAGAAGAAAAATCCTACCGAAAGTTTTCACAAAAAACGACCATCTCCAGAAGTTCACCGACATTCAAAACAAAAGGAGCTAACGAATACTGATACGTGTACAGTGCTTAAGCATCATTCATTTCTGAAACTGCCCTTCTGAGATATTCCTACCCTAATTGATTTGGGCCGAGAATTATAGTTTACCTTGGATCAAGTAACCTACGGCTGATTTGTGTCTGCTGTTTTCAACATGGAATGTTGTTGCCTTGCTCACAACCGTACTCTGATAAAATGTGGTCATTTTATTGGCGGCAGCAACACTGACGCTTATTTTAACGGAAACACTTAACGTCCGTTTTGGAGAATGGCCGAACATAAGCTCAAGTGGTCGGCGAGCGCGACGACGCAACAGACAATGTTGAGGATGGAACAGGCAAACGGAAGCATGAATTAATCCATCATAGAACAGAATTTGTAAACAGGTCATGCTGTTGACTTGCCCAACTCGTTCGACGTATTACTGTCCAGTTGAAATACACGTCACTTCACGGTCACTAAAGAATCGTAACCAATAGTTGTCATCCGGTATTGTATATACACGATCTGTTATTTCAAGCAGACACTGGTTCTGCTATCTTCTCTAACCACATTCCAATCATGACATTTTCTCATGTGATTACTACCCGCATTTCATGAGCATTTTGGTGTTTCGCGTTCTTGGATGCAAAGAGTGAAAGAAGTCTGATCATATTACCGTGTATCCTCTTACGTTATTCCTGTTGTTGTTAGTATTGTTAGACGCTTGGTTGGTGCGGGAAGTTCGAATAAGTATACGCACTTATTCGTGAATTACATAGATTGAGTTTTTCTTACAAACCGTGCTGTGGTTTGAGGTGGAATCAAAATCCGGTAAGAAAATGTATACAATCTTCGTTAATTTTAGTTATACCTATCAGTAGACTACAGGGAAGAAATGTATAAATGAACCAATACAGATAAGTGGATGCTGATCGATAAATCAATAACTAGCCTACAACCCAACCAACACTCGGATGAAGACAACGTCAAATCTCAAGAGGTAACAAGTTGTAACTGATTATTCCAGTGTCGCAATGGACAAAAATCTCCTCAACAAATGCAACCTAATTAACAAAGTTTATTTTAAAAATTCTGATTACTAATTACACCAGTTTGAAGCAAAAATCGTCGGTCGCTTACTCACAGTTTCTGATGTACACTAAAAATATCAAACTTTCGAAAGATGATTCCATATTCTTACAGCCGGGCACATGTTGAAATGTTTTCGTACTGAGACATATATGAACTAATTTGAGGTTTAACGATTCCAAACTGGTTTTCGCCTATTACATTTAAAAGCTTGTTATGAAATCGCTAACTTTGATTAAACGTGACTACACTTTCGAGTAAACACTTTTTCTTGCAGTTTGTAAACTTGTGTTTACCTCATGTGATGATGGAAAAGAACCTATTCAGCTTATCATCAAACCATCACAAGTCTTGACAACTAGTCATTCCTATATAAAGGACAAAACTTGAATGGTTTTGCGGTTGAAGTCCACTTGTATTCACTTCAGCGAATGGTCCTAACAATAGAGTTTATTGCGTGATTGAATGAAGACTTCTTTTTCAACAAATATCAGTTTCCGTCTTTTGTTATCCATCGACATGTACCTTTTTGTCTCGAAAGGCGTGGTTATTTATGGTAATTTATGAACAATGGGAAAAATTTAACCAACATTTCGCAGAAAATATGTGAAACCGACTAGTGACTGAATAGTTTGATTGAAGGTAGTGAAATTCTTTCTCATCACTTGCCTCATCCCATGGTTGCCTAATCGCCTTTGAAATCACTCCAAAGTAACACTACGTATATGGAAAGATCCTACTCGAAACAAAAGTGTTCGTCATGCGTAGGTTCATGGTTGATTTTGATTGTGCAAAGTATAAGATTAACTTGTATGTACTCTGACATATTGTTTGGCATATTGACGTGTTGTACGCAAAGATGGGCTTGCTCTTTTGGGATGGAATGTCTGTCCGGCACGCTGTGTCACTTTAAATATTTCCGAAACATGATGAATTCATTTTCAAGTTGATCATCACTCACATTTGATCGCAGCCTCCACATTCATATAGACTTTCCAGCCAGCCTCTTTCGAAAAGAAGCACTAGACTCGAGTTTCNTAATGATTTCGAATTCAAACCGATATGATGCCTACAGTTTCAGATTGCAAACTGTGTTCTTCTAACAACCAAGTTAAACGCGCATCTGTGCCGCGTTGGTATGTTCACTCATGGTGATCAAGTTAGCTGTGGAGGTGGTATGATTAGAGGTTGAATGTCGTCAGTGCTTTCAAAGAGGGATAACTTGATCAGGGTATGCAGTTGCTACTAGCTTCCCTCTTAGTAAGACTTTACGATTGATGGAATAATGAGAGCCGCAGTTGAATGGGGGTAATTCTACTAGTTCACTGTCTGTCTACACTTGCTACTTTAAAATATAGTGTTATCGTCCTGGCCGGTCACAATATCACTTTTATTTTGATGACTATTTAGTTGGCATTGTTGTATAACACCAAACTCCACCAGAAGTGGCGGAGCACACTACCGTAGTAAGGCACTGTATATATATTCCCACACTGCATGAGGGTATACACTAACAGGCGTTGTAACCGTTTCAGACCAACGAGCCTCAGCGAATCACAGCAGCCAGAATTCACCGGAACAACGGTGTGAATACAGGTCATAGTGACAGTAAGTTTGATCTTAGACCAACGAACACAACAATTAGGCGATTGTGTATACTAAAGATACACTGATGTGGCTAGGTTAGGAACTCTTCTACTTCAGTGCTGAAACTTCAGTGCGGCGTGTCTGTTTTCAATTTCACCTCTGTTGTGCTAGAGTGATCTGCTTAGTTTTGCGAATTCTATCATACGAAACAATACACGAAAAAACCCTAGGCTTTTGTAGTCCGAAAACTTTTCACTAAACGGTGAGATTGAGTGACACGCGACTGGCAGCAGTGTATTTTAACATAAAAGCATGATATTAATATAGCAGTCATCCGTTTTTGGTGGCGCTACTACTTGCTGAGGAGGATATAGAAATCGGGTAAATAAGGCTGATCACGTGGATTGTTTGAGATGTTTCAGTCTTGCAACAGTTGTATTTAAGTTTGTTTTATGATCGGTACTACGCTTCAGATTTGCTTGATTGAGATGCGCGGTAACCGATGAAGGACTTGATAAGGAAAGCTAAAGGTAATCATCAGTTTTTAGGAACCGTAGATTATAGTCATTCCCTAAGTAGTGAGCCTCAACACTCACCTTGCGTACCCTGAGGGAATAGGGAGATGACGGCCTTTTGAGTTCTATAGGTCGAGTACTGTCGTTGCACGACTGCCTTAGTTGTAAACTGCTGGAAAATAATGCAACTGGGGAGGGAGTGACGTAGGGGTGTTCATTTTTGGATGGCACCCTGTTCACTTTTGCAGCTCGGTTATTAGTTTTCAACGGATAGGCGGTTTGAGGTTAGTTGTTTACACTCAAACTTTTTATGAGACCATATTTTTTCTGACACCTGTCTCTGCTTTGAACAAGGACTTAAGTTTTATAGGTTTTGTTGTATTTTGGCGATTTTTAGGATCAGTGGTGAGCTACATTCAGTAGTGATGGCGGTACTGACAATGGCCTGTGCTTGCCTAAAGTAGTCACATATAATGGCTGGTTGTTAACTGCTATGTTTCAAATTTCTAATATCTCCACCTCTGTCTACACACTGAAATATAATTGTGTACCAAAGTTCCAACTGTGAAGTTAGTGACACAAAAGAGTTTACTACGCGGAGGTCTAGCGGAGACACAATTGTTGAAATATTGTTCAGTTAATGATGGATTTATCGAACGAAATTCGACTTCTTTGTGTTCCTGGACAACCGCATGTAAATCTACATATCACAACTAATTTTGTTTTGAATTCCACCATGCAGAAAAATAACAGAAAAATGTGGTCATGAATTACTTTTTCACAAACAATTAGCTTTGCTGAGTTTTATGCACAACTAATATATTTATGAAATAATGCACAAGAGCATGCTAACCATAGTATAAGTGTGTGAAGTTTGGCATTTTAATGGAGTAAAACCGCTTAATGTTGTTTTTTTGCGACATTTCTGTCTGTTGTGTTTATGGTTGACATGCATACGTTTTCGATACTTCATCGAATCCATACAACTACTGGGAGTAAAGTTTAACCGGAATACCTAACTAATGATGGTCAACTTGAAAAGAAACCAAATCCCTGACTACTCATCAGAAGTCATAATAGTTACCTACTGTTTGGGACAAGGAAGAGCTAACGTTCTGTGATTTACGGTAATCATCCATGTTGAATTGTAGGTCGAGCTAGATGTGGATGAATCTTTCCGCTTTTTTAATGTGAACGTCAGTTGACGTTCTGATTAGCCACACACACTCCAACAAGCCAATATAATGAAGTATTTGGGCTCGCCCATTAATTCAAACGCAGGATTTGATCCGCTCCCTAAATTCATATGCTAGAGAGATCTTTTCCGAGTACATGCCAGCGAACGATTTTTATTATCCGGCCAATACAGACCGAGAAAATGGCTCTCCGTGCAGTATTAATGTACGTAACTTGGTAGCGACCCCAGCTAAGCATGTGGAAGTATGTTTCTGTCACTCTTGTTCGGAAGAATAATAACGACTTAAGAAGTGAGTCAGTCGTTGTAATAACCACATGAGCAACCACTTTCAAATGCATGAGTGAGACAAGAGTTCAACGATTGATCCATGCTTTGAATTAGTCTCAATCAATTAACCAGGCAACTGTCTAAAAGGATTAAAGGACCTCATCATTCCTGGAGTGGAACCAGAGTCACAAGGGCAAGCGGTAGTGCAACTGTGTCACAGTTTATCGGAGACAGACGTCGGGTCAACGCATCTGGGGCGTTGTGGCTAGTTTGCACAGAATTGTCTATCACCTCCTGGTAGTTAGACAGCGGAGTTCAGTAACCGTCGAATCGATTGCTGTCAGATCAGAATACCATACTTTAAGGCCTTACAACTTCCACACCCTCCTTCTGGCTTCAGAAACGGAACGTGATCGGTCACTGATTGTTGTGATTTCACTTCTCTATCTAGCCCCATGACTAATTGACTAGCTGAAGCACCACCTTCGTGTTCCGTATTCTCCAACACAATGGGTAGCTTTGTTCTGTGCTTCTGTCCAGCTGAAAATTACGGTTAGGGTGGAGGTGGACGACAGCTTGCTTTGACTTTTTTAAGTTGCAACTTGGGGAACCTAGTGTATCGCATCTTTCAGAGAGATGCGATAGCTCACCCTGGAGATTTCAAATTTGTTGACCGAGTCGTATCCTGATGTGCTTCTTCGTGAAATATTATCCTTGCAACTATAAACCCAAATAATGTTCCGGCATTTCGATTTCTCTGCACTGTACCATGCAGAAGTGCTGGAATCAAAGTGGGGTCAGTGCTAGTTTTAAATATCATTTAGGCTCAGAGAAGCACGGTAATATCTCAGAAATTTTACGTACAAGGTGTCGTAAATGTTCAGCGATCAGTCGTTCATTTCCTACTCATCCAGCTCATCACACAGTGGATCATCTCTCCGTTTACACCGAATAACTGTAAGCCAGTTCATCAACACAGGAAGACGACAAAATTTTTGAGGTGGTAATATTTTGTTTTATGTGCAGTCAGTGGTCTTACGTACGCAACCGATTAAAACAAACGCAGTATTGACGTCCTACAACATTTGTCTTCCAGCCATGTCGATGTTTTTAATCAGGGGAACTCAAGGTTTCTTAACAGAAGACTTCATGCGAAGGCCACGTGTAAGGTATCAACTGTACAAACGCGCAGTGGGTTCTATGAACAGCGTCCAGAGGCCGGCCAATTCCCTCTCGTTTGATTCAGAACGTCAGTGAAAAAACAGTTACTAAAAATTAACGTCAACTTTCTAAAGCTAGTTAATTCCTATATCGATACCTGCTACTAGCGTTTGAATAAGCTTTAAGTATTTGAATAAGCTCTTGGACACTTAGCGACGACTGACTAGTGGTTCAGGTTGTTCCTGGTTAACCTAGGAGTTTTTTCAGTGTTACGCTTAAAGAAGCCAGAGCCAACATAATTCTCGGCTTTCACTGTGCATCATTCGACATTATCGAAAAAGCTCTTTTTCGTTTATGCAGTGAATCACGTCCGCAATCACGTCCTGTCACTGATTGTTACGGGCAAACGGTTAGAATTACTATCCTTGGGGCTGAACTTCAAACTTCCACCAAACAAGTCTGACCGATTGTACACTCAGGTCCAGCTGGACAATATGTAATCAGCTGGACGAGTTATGCCCCACCTCATCGGCAAATGCTGATTGCCTTTTTGTCAAATTGGCCAATATCTCACATCACTTGGTAGCCCCCTCTCAGTACGTTGACAGTGTTGCTCAACACTCCAAAGTTATGAAGCACTTAGGCAGTTTTCTCAAACCTGACAATAATTCTGGCACTAACATCAAGAAAAAGCAAATTTTATGTCCTAAACGAGAAGGTTGCTTGTCGATGAATGAAAATTCTAGATGGATTGCACACCCAGTAGAAAACTTTGGTAGAAAACAGATTTCGAGAAAGCTTCAAATTCACTGGTCACATGGATGCATAAAGCAGACGCAGTATAAACGAATGAAACTACTGGAGATGAACACACAATAGATGAGGGTTTCGTCAAAAATACAGAAGCTGTATCCCGTTAAGACCCAATCTATCCATGGACCTCTCGACATACCATAAGCTGGTTTGATGGCTTGTGAAGAAACTCAACCCACATCAAGAATGCTTTAGTTCCGTAGTGCAAAAGGTTCATTTGCGTTGGTCATAACTCTGGAGAATATGTCTGGGTTGAACTAAGTTGCATTCTTCTAATTTCGATTCGGTATTCAGAGGCATACGTCTGTCTGAGCAAGTTGACATTTTATGCCCCTTGAATTCCCTCCAGAGTCTTCAATTGTGTGTGTCGGCTGATTACTATAGAGATTTGATTCTTTTATGTCCCGAGTATATTCGTTCGCATTCTGAAGGCACTGTTAACAAGCAGACTGATGGTGTGACAATGGACAACCCATTAGGCCCCACCTTAGCTAATTATTCTCGTGGAGGTTGAAGGAAGACTTTAGAACTCGACTGACAGCAGCGTTCTCTACAAACGATATGTTAACGACTTGTTATTTCCCACGGCTGAAATTCAGAATTCTGAAATCATTTCTCTCCAGTTTAATTTCTTATGAGCGAAAGATTGGAATGATCCCACCGCTTTTTGAAACTTTGACGAATCGGCATGAAGACAACACAATATAACTTGAGGTGTGTCGATAAGTAACACGAAGTGGCCAGCACTTTTAACTGTCCTTGCTTTCACCATTGATGCACAGGCGTGACTTAGTCCGATTCTATTGTGCCAGAAAAATGTTCAGTGATGGCAGCATCCATATAGAAGATAATCTGAAGAGCGTTTGGCTGGTCGGTAGTCATTCAGAAAGGTCTGTGGAAGTTCGGTTTGAATTCATAGGCGAACAGAGTTTACATTGAAGTTGC
Source organism: Paragonimus westermani (assembly GCA_008508345.1). NCBI lineage: Eukaryota > Metazoa > Platyhelminthes > Trematoda > Plagiorchiida > Troglotrematidae > Paragonimus > Paragonimus westermani. The sequence goes on from QNGE01001657.1 coordinate 22,722, forward strand.
TTCCCGGAACCACATTTGGTTAAATTTGGTTTTTAAAGGTGATCATGCAGCAACCGATGTAGGTTAAAGATGAGGATCAGCTTTAAATCGTACCTACCCAGTTGCTGAATTGCGTTTGTTGTTTTTCATTCGTACTGTCATTTTCCATGTTTCTGACCAAGATCCAACGGATCATTCTTCCTCTCACCTGGTTTACTAGTTCACCCACAATTAGGATAACAAGTAGAGCGGACTCACAGTTTACGTGAGTAATGAACACATTGACCCAACTAGCAACGCAGTGGCTTAACCGAAAACCAGTCTACTCGACTGCCAAACGAATGTTGGATGCAAGCCACGTTGTTGACCTAATGACATCGTTCACTATGCTGCAATGTAACCAAAACGCGAAGCTACTGACATTCCTGGAAGTTAAGTTGATCAAGCATAGTCGGTCAATTTTTCTACGCGCATAATTTGCTGACGCAGTCAATATAGTTGTTATGGAACTGATCGTGACTTTGGTACTGTACGTCACAGCTAACCATTATTCATTTTACCTTGCGCATTTTTACGTGAAGTTCAGTTTTGTGTGGGCGAAGGACGCAGATGAACGAAATTGTGATATCTAGTGGTATTTGTCTTCTCGCTGTGGTGACAGATTAGGTCTGAGAAACTCCGTGTGTCAGAAGGTAAAAGTGAGCATTATGGCAACCGGAATAAAACGTGCAACGTGGTCTTTTACTCTCCATAATATCTCTCTGGTAAGTTATTTTACGACCTTAGAAAGAGTGGAAACAAAGCATTTATAAGTGAACAATAGAGGAATTTTCCACGCATTTCTAAGCAGGTCCTTTTTGCCGAAGCCAGGTCGAAATACGTTTTCTTCCCGCAGTCAACGAGAATAAATTATTTTTTAGTTGATTTCAGCCAGCTTGCTACGAATTCTCTCAGTATTCGATTATCTTTTGTGGCTAAAATGACTGTAACCTTGATACCAGGGAAAAATTACAACATTATTATCAACCTTTTGCAAAATGTGTACGATGGATTTCAGCCATTTCTTTCTTGTAAACTAAATGGTATGTTTGTTCTGTTCAACAACCTTAGCGAAATAGAATCAGATGCCACAAAATGTAACACTTCAAACAACTAATGCTTATCTATTTTTCCAGACTCACTGTAGAACATTTAATTGAATGGACATGGTTAAGGTTACCGATGAGACAAACAGCTAACCAAATTTGCTGTTGGAAAATACGGAACTTAAAATCAATAAAGTACTGGTCAACGGCCGTAGGTAATTGTAGTGAGTTGTAGGCAGTTTTGCTTTGCATTATTGCCTCCGCGCAATCGATACTTCAGAGCATATGTTTGAGCAATTTTTCCATGAGAATATACGAACTAACAGATTTACCCATACCAATCACAAGACGTGCTTCCTTAGTCGTGCAACACCAGCAGATCACAGTTGTGACTACACCTCAGAGGGGTGTCAACAGTTTTATTCAGTTCTATAAAGACTGTCTACTGCAGCTTCTGTCAATCATAAAGATGCGGTTTAGCTGAATGAAAAATATGCATGTATCAATTAAAAAACGTCTCCAAATTTCACCCGCAAGCATTCACTCAAGTGATACAAGTGAGTTCATTCTACTAGTTACATTTGAGCAGCAAAGTTAATGTTGAACCATCGTAAATACCAACTTTGAAGGAGGTAGCAATCTTACAGATACAACCATATTATGTAGTACAATACTTATTTTTATCTGACTGAATTTCCAACCAGCAGAGTGAGTTGTGGCAATATTTCTAATCGGATTGTTAGCGCATAACAACTTTGTTCAAACCCTTCACCGTTTATGACCACTATATCCAGGTTCACATAACAATGAAGTAATGGAATAACCTAATTGCGGTGGCTACTCAACAGAAGCCGATGACAGGTTGGGCTGCAACATGTGGGACACTGATTTACACTTTGAAGGCGTCTAAGTGTGAATGGGTTCCTAAGGATTAAACCGTCAAGTAACCATGTCAAGAATGTTGTTCCGTGGGTGTAGTATATTTTATAGTGCAGCTGTAGTCAAATATTGCACCACAAGTAACTCATTTTCGAATATTCATCACCGCTTAACAAAATATTTACAAGTGGCCTGCCTAGATGTCAAAGTAACACGAAATACTGTGAACATGTTGGCTTCAGTATTACACACTTACAGAGAGTTCAAAATCTAGTCGGAAGAATTTGTGGTTGTGTTCTATTGTGAAACTAGTGTCATTCGTTGTGAGATAACCTAGCAGGAAATCAAATTCTCATATGGCAAATGACGTTTTCCCGGAAACATTCAATGGTTTCCGGTGAAGGCTGAAGTCCACAAGTCTGCAGTTCATTGAATTTTTGGCTTTCACAGCTTTTTTTTATACAATGGCTTGAGTTGTATTTGTTTGCTTCACACTGGTAGATATGCATGAAGTATCGATTTCATTCAAACATCTTGATAGAAAGCGATACAAATAGGTATCATATCTTGCAATCGAACAGAGGAATGGCCTAAAACAGCTTGCGTTATTCCATAAAAGCGTGAAGAGAGAGGGCACACAATTGTTGATGATGTTCGCTCAGTTTGACAACTCAATGTGGTTTCTAAAACTACAGCATACATATATGTGATATACATGAAACATATCTCGTCACCTTCAGGAACACCGTGTGGGTGACAGATTTAGCCACAAACCTTGTTTATGATCCAAATAAGTTAAATTTTGGAAATATAATAAAGTTGTGATAAAAACCATTGTGTTTGTTAATAATCCTCAACAAAAAGCCAAAGTTTGGCGGTACATAGATCGATTTTCCTTTGGCTTCTAATAAGTTTTGGTTCGATACAAAGTGTGACCATAGAATGGCCCTATATAAATACCATAAGTCCGCAAACTGTGTTTAATACAGAAACCAACATGAACTAAGCACTCTAGTCAAATCACGTTGGTTCATCCTGTACCTAACAGAACAATCTAGAAGCAAAATACAACGATCCACATGTTTCGTGCAGTCGTACAGTAAGCGAACGAGTGCTAATTTGATAATCTGGTTACTTTTGTTTAGAGCCAGTACAATAGCGGAACAGTCAAATGTGCATGTAGATTTAACAATATATGTATACAGTGAACGGAATCTTTTGAAAATCTGTGTACATGGTGACGTATTACATTGTAGAGACTGAAAATGACACAGTAGTGCCAATTCGATGATGTTCCTATGTGTACATGGTGAGTGAATCATATAAGATGCACATCACAGTCCTTGTATTAGAAGGCGTATGACGTTTATATCCACTGAAAGCGTCTTTCAGAGAAAGTTTTCTCCTCTTATTTTCTCACTCTGTTGATGGCTTTACCGCACAATGGGTAACTATTTCGTGAAGGTTCATAGGTGTTGTAAAAATGGCAATTTATCACAGGGGTATGAATATAATTTCCGTTCCTCTGTTTTTAAATACTATTTTAAAAGCGTTGGAAGAAATGCGTTATCAAAAGACTTTTCCAAAGTCAAGTTAATCGTTCACCCCCGAGGATCGATTGCTAACATGAACTTCTTCTTAGTGCGTTTAATTTTTTCAGTGCTGGACAAATACACTACGGCTGTGTGATGGAGTGTCGTTCATGACTACCCTGCTTTCAGAAGATTGAATAGTAACAGGCTGTCAGAAATGCCGTACAAAAGAGAACCATATCCAGCATATAATATCTTGCTCAAACGCTACACATAGTCTCCACCGTACGTCAGAATAAATGGTCGCCATGCACCCAGTATTCCGAAAATCCGCTATCTTCAAATTATCACCTCTTCCCTCTATTTCCTGATTTATTCATGACACATCTCCCACTAGCCTTCCAGATGTTTACTTCTGTAAATGCGACAAAAACGGCAATATGTTTTACACTTTTAATGCTATCTATAAAGTCCCTATTCTATAGAATTAACTGACAAATGTAGCAGAATGACGTGAATATAATGAATTAATGTCTATCCCGATAGAATGTGCAAAAATGGCATTTTTTGCTTAGGAAATTGTAAAGATTGTTTGTTGTTTGTTGTTTGCGTTTGCTCTTACACACGGCGTGCCACTTATGTTTCTTCAAAACTCCAAATTTCTTCAATTTTGCCTGTCATTCCAAATGCTCAGTGAGTTCCCTTCATCTGGTTCTCATGAGATGCGTTACCACACTGACTTCACTGTTCGGTGAGCATATTCTTCATGAGTTCAGCTAAACAATGCAGTATTTTATGGTGTCTGTCTCAGCACCCTTCTATTTCAAACTACTCGCATTCACTCTATTTGTCGACTAAGATACTTCAGCTGCCGGGATAAATTTGTTTGTAGATTTTACCATGACTGATCTCGGCAGCCTTGTAGCTTGTTTGTCAAAATTGCATTTCATAGTAATCCCACAAAATGTAAGCAAGAGGATTTCTGTTCCCAAAACCTCAGTCCTAGCACACATCGGCTGTACCACGAACACGACAGAACTTCAGGTTCAATAAGACAGTTGGTTGGCAACTGATCTCTTAATGTTCCTTGTTTTGCGCAATCAACCGTGCATACTTTATCCTTTAGCTGAGTATCCATTCATCTGGAAAGAAAACGGTTGTATCCAAACTCAGTTTGAAATACATATGGTGACTGTCCTACTGTGCCAGATCGAAATACGCGACTACAATGATCGCAAAACCGACTTTAGTTTAATCTTTCACAAGTACCACCGTCACTCTAATTTTTCAGCCTTGAACCTTAATTGTAGGTACTATGGCTTGTGTTACTGTTGTTCCAGCATATATCTACGAGGTGGCAGATCAATAAACCAGTACAGTTGAGTGGAGAAACAAGTAGGTAAAACAGTGGAGTTGCATAAATTAGAAAAGACATCACCTTCAAAGATATGTGTTCACCGATGTTTGCAATACAATGCTAATTCAGACAATTTTATCAGCCTCTAGTGTGGATGGACCCGAATTCCTCAGTCTATCATGTGGCACCTATCACTCTTGCTTTGTGCGACTGTCACTGTTTTACCAGCTCATGGCCTTGTCATTAGTTGGCTACCCTTTGATTTTGTCTAGCTTTTAGTAGCCGCACTAAACATTGTGTCATAAAGCCGACACTTCGTTGGTGAACGGGGCACATAACCCAACTGAGGTAGTATGTGTATTACCGGGGCCAGCGGTCGCTATCATAAGGAGCCGACAAACTGTTGTGTTGCCCACACACCTACCAATTTGATGCAGTCTAATTAGTGGGGATTATTGCGGTCGGACACAGAAAGCTTATACACAACTGATAGTGACAGTTTTACGGTTAGTCAACAAGGTTCTCGTCACGCAGAGTGACGCAAGTTGTACAGTTTCCAAACAACTTCACAGATAAATGAAGCAACCAACTTGTCACCCTTCGAACTGGGTGGCCGTTTTGTCCCATTGTGAAAGCAGTTTGCTGTGTCCGGTCGCTTGCTTACTTGAAGCGAGTAGCAACTGAGGCATCGGTGTAGTGATTACAAACTAATTGATTTTTTACGTAATATTAAAAACCTAGCGTGGTCAGTTTCGCTGACCGATTTGATTGGTTTAGCGCCGTAGACCTTGACCTTGCGCCATTATGTGATCAACTAACATCATGCGAATCGATTGTACAACTGATTCAGTTGTTTAAAGGCTCCAAGGACTCTGCACACAATTTGCGATTCTTTAAATCCCCAATCATGTCTCTGACACATACCTCTTTTGTTTACCCACTAAACGATGTTTTTGAGTACAGATGAATCTTCGGGTTTTCTTTAGCTCTGAGTAGTGTCAACAAGTTGAGCTCATGTTAAAAGTTTCATGACCCAAAAAGAATTTTTAAAGAAACTCTATAGTTGCGTAAATTCAAGATGATTTCTTCCATAAATAAGACGACATGAATGAACCTAGCAACTTTAAAAAAATTGCGTATTTTTCTATCTGATGACAAGTCGAGATTTCATTAAAAGTCTGAATGAAGTAGAAATTGTGAACTTTCCAAAGGTACAAATTTCTCCAAACTGCATATAAGCTCGAACGAAATATTACACTACTGGTGTGCGGAGTTGAAAAAACTGATGAATGTTGTAAATACGCTAGGTTGAAGCGTGAACACGGCACACATTCGTCTATGGTGTTCACGTTCAACCAAAGGTTCACTCATCTTACGTAGAAATGTTAAATCAGGCCCAAGTTTCGCCCCTCACAAAGCCAATCAACACTATGTACTTTTTCTCTAACTGAGAGTATAACTACTACGCTGGGGACTATGATGCAAATACGAGCTAAACACTGTTCGACTGACCTCATGATACACATGACTGTAGCCCTACCTTCAAATGTTGACGAACGCTGAACTGTGAGTAGTGCATTAGTTAGCTGATGGACTCAGAATGTAGCGGTAAACGTTTGGTAATTCCCAATCAGTAGCTCCGAACTCAAAAGTTCCATCTGTCTTAGAAAAGTACATTTATTGGTTATGAACATTAACAGGACGAATCCTGAGTTTCAAGTTCGGGAAACAAAAACTCGTCTTAGAGTCTGATTTCTGTGATAGACCACAAGTGAAATTCAGAAGATTATTTGAGTGAACGCTGGGCACGTGTTTGGCAAGAACCCAGTTACTTCCCTCTGAAACACCTATTAAAGTGAGGCTGAACTGTTTTACACCTCATTCAAGGGCTGGTCCTCTTTTCATTTTCACACTTACATTCTAACTCAGTGGGAAAATGTACGTGAATAAAATAACCGTTGATGATTTGTAAGTGTGATAAAGCAGGAATGCACATAGAAACAACAGAACTACTGAACCCTTGTAAACACATTAGCAGTCACTGGGACGACAAGCTGAGAACATTGACTCAACCGGAAAAACAACTTTGAAAAGACTGACCAGTTACTATCTGTGAAAATGACCAATCCACACCGACCACCACAATCATATGTGTTAACTAACGATGGTAAGCATTATAGGATCACTCGACAAGACAAGACATGGGTACCCACTTACCGAACGTTAGTTGTGAGCTGAGAATTAGCAGTAGAATAGCGTTCATTCGCACCATGACTATTTTCGAATGTATTGTAAAAAGCATCACATTTGACTGGTTTCATTGACCAGATGGTATAGTTACTCTGCATCTATTAGGCAACCTAATTTCATAGTGCTATTTGTTTAATTCACTCAATTCAAAGTATCGTGGCCTTTTCTGACGCACAAACGAACGTCTGATGGATGAACAGACAGTCAGGTGCAGACTATCAGTTTCGACGCCCTCTCTAACATCTTTCTTTAGATAGAGAGACACACCGACACAGTACAGACAACTCTTATACACAGTGCTAGCGAAGTGACAGGTGACAGTTGAGCTCGACATTTAACCGGGGATTCTGTGCTGACATTTTTGGGGATGTTGTGCCAGAGGCTAGACAGTCTGAATGTGGTTCCTAAAGCGGGTTAGTAAAATTCGGGGATCGATTGTCTAACGAGTGATTTTGGCTTAAGGCAGGTCGGGAAAATGTTCAGGTGATCCATCTAATGAAGTCATGTGATCAGTAGCACGAATGCAGAATGTTAGACACATTAATCGCACTTTTGCGCTGAGTGTAAGCAGGGACAGCCATAGGAACAGAATTTGTGATAATTCTTTACCATATCGATATTCTTATGCTCACCGACAGCGAAAACATGGGAGCTGTTTATGAGTGACAGTACGTGTGAACCAAACCGTTTGACTAACAACTAGCGAACGATTGATTGGCTATGATAAACTACTGTCAAACAGTACGTCTCACAGTGACCGATGGCTCACATTAATTCACCGCGGCATGATGCAAACAACGCATGCTGTCTACATTAGAATACTTCTGACAACACTGGATGGTAATCAACCAGGCATTAACAAGTTCTAGTGACGTAGCCCAGTAACTGTAGGACTTGTCGTGGAGTCGGATATGACGCACGCACACTGGATCAAATTATCTCCATCCTGAAATTTACCGACGAAACAGGTGAAACGAATGAGAAAAACGATATAGCCCTTTGTGTTCAATCCGGTGGGCATAGTCAACCCATTCCACAAGCCTAACTTAACCCTTCCTCTGTGCAGTCACACCCTGCAACGCCTACCCAATCTATGTTCGGCAAGATTTGAGCTTAACTCATCTTCAGTATACTATGATATTTTGCTGTGGTTATAGTAACCAAACGCATTATATTCTGGTGAACTGTTGATATGTGATATGCATAAAAAGGCGAAGTTGGTAAAACGATGAACTAACCGTTGAAGAGACGACGTTTTTAGAGATATGGTAGCACCAAACGTCGCTGCGGAGGTTGTCGACTTACCCAGTTGTTGCAGACATACGATCACCCCTTCCTATCGAGAGGCAACCTTATGACAACTTCAACGGAGGTCAAGGTTGGAATGCAGTGGGGAAACGCAAGACCATTCGATCGTGCACACATGCAACGTGACTATAATAATGGATCTTTCTCCCAAATAATCTATAATATGTGTCTGTTTTGCACATTTTCTTCGGAGTTGTTAAGACGTTAATTGTATCACCTTCCTGAGCAAATCTGTTATAACTGAGGTGGCGATGTCGCTGTTTGTGTAGCTATCCAACCGCAACGGGCAGCAGGTTGAAGTAGTTTTTGTTAAACTACTTCTCTGTCGAGTTAGGTTCATTCTATATTTATTATGGTGGCTTGGCTGAATTCGAACCAGAATTGGTCAGTCATAATCGACGAAGTAAAACCGACCGTTCGAGGTATGTTGTCACAAGTGATTCGTGGTGAACCACCTGCAGTTTCTCTCACACACTTAGACTCCGTTGCAAACCGGACGACTACTTCCGGGAGGTGCCTGAGTAGAGAATTTATGTTCCATTCGGTTAATGTGATCTGGCCAGATAATAGGCTGGTGTGAAAATCAAACATATTAACCAGCGGATTCAATGTGGCTACGTTAGTCTAGGCCACATTCATCGAAGCGCCACACTGTCATGTTATCATTACGAATGGCTTCTATATTTCCCTACCGAATAATGAGCTAGGCGTCCTGGAGGCACAGGTGTCACTCGTTGAACTTTCGGAAACTTGTCCAGATCACAATCTTTCAAGCGGTCCGATTCAAGGCTGCATATTTCTATGAAATAAGATCAATATTAAAACTCGAAGAATTTCTTGGACACCATCCGAGTCTCAGAGGGTTTGGCCGCTAGGATTTTGTTCACCTGGTTTTAGTTGAAAGTATACTATCCACCTCAGCACTCGTCCACCTGTTCGCTGACGGAGGTAACCTAGCCAACGCAGTCCAGTGAGTGACACTAAAGACCTGATTCCATCCCTGTCTTTTCGACATGGTGTCTCGATAAGGTGTCTGATAACTGGAGATCCAAGATGTGACATAGATATTGGTGATCAAAGCGGATGGAATATCGTACATTCCGTTGATTCAGTGTCCAGGATTCGCTGCTGTACAACAGCGTGACAGTACAATAGATCTGTAGAGTTGCAGTTTTGTTTTTGACTGCGGGCTGCGGTTCTTTTAGATGCGTATCGGACTGTTCGAAAGTAACACTGCTTTTGGTCACATGAGCCTGCAATTTGCTGCCAACTAACAGATCTCTTGAGGGATTGCTATTTGAGTGGAAGAAGTCTGTGAAGTTATCCGCAACATCCTCACTGAGGCGAATTCCGAATTTGGACATTGCAGCTCTCTCCGGAGACGACTGAAATGTCCAAAATGTCTTATACTTTTTGGTATTTGGTCTAAAGTTAACGGCCGTATTTGTGAAGACAGTAGCCATTTGCTGCAGCTTCTATCTACTTTCCGCGAATAGGGCATCATCGTGTAGGATATGCAGCATGCGAACAACCATGTGTGTAACAGAATTGGAGTACAGAATTCTCCAATATTTCACAGAATTTTACACACACCCTAACAAAGTTGAATGCGATCCTTCAAATTCGAGAGCGATCGTTCTGATTAAAGTAAAAATGTAATCAGAATAGGATTTGTGCTGGAACACATGCCTGGCTCACGCCTGTGATAATGTAATTTTCAGAGGTCGATACACTTGAGTGCACCTTGGCTTTTGTACCCCCATTTTAAATTTTAATCAAATCGGGGAACTTACTTGAACACAAAAACTTACCAAGCAATGTCCTTAGAGCCTTTCATTTCACGGACTCAAACGGCCTGGTGGGATCTACAGAGAGGGCATCCAGGCACCGGTTACTCTCATAGGATTTTCTTCGGTACTTTCGAGGGAAAAGCACCAACTCATTCTTATAGCGACTGGTTCGAAATTCACTCCGACAATGAAGAAATCCCAGGTAACGAAGTTCACGCTAATCCAAATAAACAGGATTCTTTGAATGAACTTTTTACACTTCTGGGGACTAACGTCGAGACAACTGTCAATGCTTCGCTTGCTCCCACTATCTATTAGTAAAGGAGAACATTTCCTATTCTCAGACTCATACGGGGCACAACACATTTTAAAACGGAATTGATGTAACTTAACGGTTTTCAGAGTTGGCTTCGAAAGTCGAGAGATATTCTCTCTTCATCCTCGTCAACAATGGAAGCGGCAAGGACGATTCGAAATGATTTAATCGTTGTCGCCAAACCAGATCAGACGTTTATGGCGCTGGACACAAATTGCCTGAGTAGATGCTAATATGATTTATACTTCCATCAGCCGAACTCTCATCTTCGATTGGCTTTTTCGTAATGAATGGGCTTGCGTGTGTGGTTAAATTGCTTGATACCGACCAATCGCGCCCAACCAACTTTGTGAATGTCGTTTTCTTATACGATTTCATACCCGAGCAAGTGGGAACGACGGCCTTGTGGTTGAGTCCAGATGGTAAGATAAATAGCTCTCGGGTGAGAATGTGTTTGTGACAACTAACTAGTGGGTAGCACACACTTCGCCCGTTCTCTTTGCCTGCATCAACGTCATATGGTCTAAGCTCACCTGGCCAAGATGCTGAGCGGAATTTATCCAAGAAGAGGCAGACGGTTGCTTACCTGTGTCGGAGAGCTTATCATAAAGCCCATTCTGTGCATCGCCGAAGGGGCTCATAGTTGGACCACAAACACTAACAGCAATAACAGATTTACCTCGACCCAGACGCAGTTGCACACCGATAAACAGAAGGCTGCTGCACAGACTTTATGCCTTCGAACACACTGAACAAGGTGACCCATCCAACAGCCAGTGCCTGCAATACAGAGCTTACCCTCGTCTTTAAACCTTGCCTCATCCTGGGCAGCGAACTCAATTCCATAACAGACCCCTCCCATCACAATCATTGCGGCGCAGCGTTTTGTCTGTTCAGTGCTATCGATTCGGCAGTGTACGTACACTTCACATCTCAACGGAAGACGTCCGATATTCGCGTGGGTATCTCAGGGAGGCGTTAATAATCTTGGTTGCAGCCTCTGATTCAACAGCTTGACACGTTGTACTGTCAGATATGGGATTATACTAAGGTGCTCGATCCGGAGCTTCTGAAACAAAGGCCGGACCTAATTAATGGTGAGGAATAGGAACATCCGGCGAATTCCGTAGATGGAATAATGATATCTGATTTTCATTCTACCATACTCAGTGATGTAAGTAAACTCTCACCAAACTTAGGGGGGTACTGTAACTTTGTCGGAAGTGGTGTGCAATACATCAACGGGCACGGCTATCTATTGGACAGATGGAGTGCTTCTTATTTTCACCAATAGTCTTCATGTAAAAAACAGTAGTGCTCCAACTGTGAACATAATTCTACCGTATACTCATGAGATAGTGTGTCACAAACTATACACTCCTACGCAGTCAGCAGTGCAATACCTAGCCTTAGTGCGTACGCCATTAACGACATCCGCCTTCAGCCTAACTTGTCCTGATGTCCGAAGCTGAAATGTTCACACATTTGGCAGTCACCAAAAGTTGTCTACTCCTATCCATCTGTAACTGCACTCACGTCCTTTCTTCTGTACAGACCAAAGAAAGGATAACAGCAGCAGTCTTGTGAATGGAGGCCTCTGTAGTTCAGCCGGGCAACGCTGGTTAGCCAGACAGTATGCTGGTATGGAACTCTTTACGTGTCGAAAAAGAGATCTAAGTTAACAATGAAGATAATGAAAATATATGACAAGGAATGTTTCATTAAATGAGTATATTTTCGCTCTCTAGGCATGATTACAATGGAAGACAAATAACAGATTTGGACTAAAAAACCAGACAAAGCCTTCAGCATATAGCAGATCAACGACGATGAATAAATGAAAGATAGAATTCCGCCATGATCCAGGTTTATTCGAAAACTCGTCTGAATCGTTTTCCTCCAGAAGGGTCAGTTCACTGTCGAGTCCTTCCATCCTAGAATATCGGATACATTTACACGGACACAAAATTTGAATCTGGCATACAGTCGCATGAGTTTGCACAGTGGTTTTTCGGGGCCCAACGATAGCGTTGGTCAATTTCATCAGGAGATGATTGAGAAAAGCTGCTTGGGCAGTCAGTGTGCTGAATCCTTTGGTGGATCCTATATTAAACAGAAGGTTATGTGAGTAACTGAGCTGGGTATGAAATTTCTGGGCTTCTGGCATAGCTTCTTAACACAACTGGTAAAGTACTTGTCAAGTGTAGGGATGTTTATTTCGCTGGTTTAAATTCCTCCGAAGTCTAAGTTTTTCACAAGTGAGTCTCATCTAAAAGTACCAAATCTGCCACATTACTCATCGGTGTATAGAAGAGGTCGAGACATTAAAAAATTCGGGAGATCACTGGCAGACGAACGGCAGCGTGTGTCCATCTTAAACAACTTTATGCGCTTACTAAAGTCTCATGAGTTAGTTACAGTTTCTTTTATCAGAAGTTACACATCACAGATGTGGATTTTACATATCAACTCGTTTTTAAGTATGACTTTCGAAGAAATATAGTTTCAATGTTAAAAGAACATTTATCTTGCCACTAACAAGTGCACTACAGACGGAGGCACACCTTCGGTGTGAAGGAGATTTTCAAAGGCTTATTGATAAGGGGAACAAAATCGACCACGTTGTGGTGCTTATTAACAGTATGCAACGAGGTATCTCGATAAAATTGTGGATAAATTGGTCGTCACTTGATTGTGGAGAAGAGCCCACCATGTCTGGAACCAGTTCGGACTAAACGCGTTGTTCAGCGTCTAGTCATCGAAGAATGGTAGATGTATACCAACCTGATATTTCATAATTGCAAACAAGCCCGGTTGAAAAAACATCGGCCAAACGACAATAACTAGCTCTGTTATTTTTTTTCTTCAAAAAGGTCTTCAAGCTTCCGGTTTTAAACTGGCTCGAAATTTTACTTCTCAGGTTGCCTTGTTTCCCGCCAGTAACGTATGAGGCTGTAGATGGCAAAAGTGAACAATTAAAATTCAAACTTAATGAAGATGAACAATGCTGAAACAGGCTTAACTTTGGCCTCGACGAGTTGTCACCTTTAAGCGACTTTTCATCCGGTTGTGTCGATTGTGTTACTAAACCAAACGTAATAGTTCACACTCTTGGATCAGCTAGGCACCCAAGGACCTCCTAAGCTAAGGCTTTGCCGTTCCCTAGCCATCTTCTTTCAACCTTGGTTCAACGATTTTTGGAAGCAAAAATGAAAATTTCCAAAAGGCATTTTGATGACTTTTGGTTTTATTCAACAAATCACACCAAATGATGCTTGATAACTGGCGAGGTCATTGTGTCTTAACCACAAGTCTTCATGTGTCTCGCAAACCTGGGTTGATCAAATTTCTATCAATAAAGCAAGGTCGAAGATACATTAAAATCTTTCCATTAAGTGACAGCCGGACTTATGAGAGATCACCACGGTTGTCCAAAGTTTTGGAACGTGCCAGGTACGTTTGCTGACTTCGTTGACACTTCGTCTGCAGTTTCACAAATGGAGGAGGCGACATTACCAAAATGGTTAGTTGTTCAGAATCTTTCAACGACCTATCCACGATAAAAGTTGTAAGTCAAATTTAATGCAAACTCGTAACAAGACCGGACACTACATGTGCGAACTGTAGCCCGTAAACGTTGATTGTAATTTGGCCACTTCATCAATGCTTGCTTGCTGACGGCAGAATAAATAGTTAAATCAGTGTCACATAAACCATATGTTAGCCAGCGTAATATGTGACAGACAGTGCAATTGGCGGTCCTTGAAGCTTTTAGAGTTCTTCCAAGGTTATTACATTGCCGAATAAAACGGGAGAGATAGAGCTGCATCTGAAGTAGGCAACAATCAACGAGGTTGAGCATAAGTGTATACTGTGGACCCGAAGCTAACTTTCAAAAGTGATGACCAATCGGCGTATCTCTTCAGTGGGATTTTATATCGGAAGCAGTTCCAAGCCAACTTGTCGAGCAACCAAGTCAGAAGCGTCTCTAGGATTCGAAATTGCCATTACTGATTACCAATAATTCTGGAGGATATGGGTTGAAAACCACTCATAGGTGGGTGCAGTTTTTAAATTCTCATGGATGTTTGTGGCTAGCATTTTACGAAAGTCGAGTACAGAGGCATTTGTGTCTATATTTGGCCGGTCGAACGCATTTCCACAAGCTTTCCAGTCGGCCTATTTAGAAACGAAGCACTAGACTCGAGGTTCACTTTGATTAGAGCTCATCAACGGAGCTACGGTCGGGATTAGAACTCCGGTCACGGTTTCATGAGGCAATTGTGTTGCTTATTGTCCCACTGACCTGAGATTAGACACGACCGAATTATAATATGTGAACGCCCGACCACTTTCGCTTGTGACTAATGATCAGGTTGTGTTCGGCTGTAAGTTACTTGAATCTGATTTTTAAACTGAAGAACTGTGTACATTTCTACTTGGAAATGTTCCCGTATGATTTTGCCTTACTCAACTAGTGTCTGCAGCTTCATCCGAACTAACTGGTAGCACAACTACCACACTAAAATCTCAAAACTGTGCGCGGTTTTTCTTGACAGGAAGTTAGCAGAGATAGGTTAGCAAACGGTCACTGCACACATCTGAATCATATCTGTGTTATCTAAAATGACCATGTTCGTTACGTGTGAGTCACAGCTCACTGTTGCCTCAGTAGTTCCTGGTTATAATAGTATATTGGTGCTTGGTGACTACAGTGGACAAGAAGACTTGTTATTGTAAGCCATCGCACAGGGGTTTGGTCTTTAGAATGGTGCATCTCTTTCCACACTCTTCTCCACTGTATCAACACAGAAAAGCCGGTCTAAGCAGCTGTGCAGACTGAACCATCTTAAACTGGTAAGGAACAACGTAAGGTTTATGTCGAGGTGTCTTAAAGTGGAAAGAGGATACAGTGACGTGTATTAAAATCTGAGTGTCCTTACACTGGTCTACGGTTAAATTTTTATCGAACATCCACTTTATCTCAGTACCTGCAGTTAGAAGTCAGAGTGGATAATTCAATCATTACAACATCATCCCAGTCCATAGTGTGCCATTTTAATGAAAATGTTTGTATGAGAGGTTCCTGTTGTCTGAATTGGTTCCTCCTATAGATCGCTCTCATCCACTTTCTTTAACGGTCGTTTTAATCACTTCCGCACAGGAACCACGACAACTCAGTCGTTTAGCTTAACTCTATCCCGTAATTCCTTAGAAACTGATGCGATATCGTGAGTTCTTGAACTAAGATTGCGTCAGTCTACCTGTGACAGTCAAATATTACATATTTGAAAGACTCGCATAACAACAGTCGCCCATCCACTCTAATAATGTATATCCGTACCCTTATTCTCATCAGCATACATTTTGTACATCCAATCTTATGGATTTATTGATCGCGTTCATGGTTAGGTTACCACTGCTTCACATCCACTTGTTCTGTGTTGCCAAAACAATTCAAGTTAACCGAAAAGGAACACTAAATGGACTAAGTTAGTCAACGTATATCAGGAGGAGCCTAATGTCACTGTGTGGGGTTCAAAGTCACACGACGAAATAAGGGTAGGTGGTCAATAATCAGTCAGCCATCAGTAATAATCGATAGTGAATAAATCAATGCACCAAAAAATCAGTACCAGGGACCATGGAAAAATGAACCGTTGAGAAACCACTTACCCAAAAAAAATCAGGCTTTTATCCTGGACACAGCAACAGCTGCATTTAACCAAAGACGTAGGCGGCACTAGGATTATTTATCTGGCTAACAGGAAAACCAACACAAAGCAAGACACTTATTCGCAGGTTGAAACCTATATTCACTAATCAGGTATACAAATATGTTAGCGCGGACGTAAAATACCACTTCCATCCTCACTGTACTGCAAGAATGTTTGTCAAACACGTTCCGATCAGTACCTCAACAATAAGTTCCGTCTAACTGCTAACACGTATTGTGAAGAGGACGAGCCTTTGCACAATACCATTCATACCAATGCTATTCAGTAGCGGGGTGGAAGCATGGATCTTGCCAATGAATTAATCACGGGGAAAATACAAGGCGAAGCATAAGTGCGCAGCTTGGCGGGAAATGATTCTCGGCACGCAGAGGAACTGGACGTTAGCAACCGTAGCAACTGTGACGTTCTGGGATAAGTGATGTAGGCAACTGAGTGGATTTGTTCGCTGTCGTGTTGAAAAGCATAACCCATGTATTGGTTTTCCGAATAAACAACCCTTGTGCCGTCTGCTTTCTTGGCTCACAACAGTAGCACGGTTCTGGTTTTCAAGTTCACAAGGGCAATTGATGCAAAGAGAGGAAGCATTAACTAAAACGCGTAATCCTTCTAGACTACTGTATTCAAGTTCAATTTTAAAAATATGTGAATGAATTTCTTCGTTATGTAGCGCAAACATTGATATTCATTTTGAAGAGCTGCCAGAGGAATCAGTAGTGTTCGCGTGCATTTGTCGGTTGCGCGTAGTTACATCTTACTGTTTCCTGTTTACTTTACGAAATTACCGGATTTCCATGTTTCACTTTCAAGGATTCCAACAACAATTAGCCAATCTACCCAGATCACAATGTGTGTACATTTGGGTTTTTCTCTACTTTCGGTCGCGCTGTCCTTATTATTTCAATCCCGCCAAATTTCACAAACAGGAAGCATAATTTAGTACGAGCTACTTACAAGTAATGAGTAGCGAGAACATCAGATACGAAATTATGGGGCATAGTTCCATTCCCGTAGCCGACATCATCGGACAGGAACTTTTCTGTAGTTTCCGGAGTGGTGAACATCTTACATAAATTACTTGGCAGTGATAGTTTAACACAAGGAAAAGTTCTTTGGCTATCTCTTACAGACCAGATTAACCGGTTGTACCATGAACGATACAAATTTAAACGAATTTCGTTTTGATTCTGTATCACTGATGTCCGAGGAAGCTGTGACATGGATGCGGTTTCACTTGTGACGAGTTTAAAGAAATTTTACAGAACTAACCATATACCACCATAACAGTAACCCAAAACGCTGAAAGGGTTGTGATAGCTAGACTTCCTGAGAAACCACGAGATGTGGTAAACAACGAGTATGACCAGTTCACCATGTGATGGGGTAAACTCGGTGGGAATGGAAAATTTTAGTAAATATTTTGTCATATTCGCTGACAAATTATGAAGGAGGAATGGCACGCAAACACTAAGTGATCAGTGTTCCTATAAACTGTGGGTTCATGGGAGCAGTTGACTGCACCGTCAGCCAAATTTACGGCAACGAACGACTAGCATACTCTTATCTGTGTCCATTCGGGTAGCCAGGTTCGTGCATTAATGCGGTTACTCGACTGGCCTCCTTCATTGTCATCACATACACAAGAGCACCATGATATTTAGCTGAAAAAATTTGTGGAAAACTCTAGTAAAATTTTTTCAATTATCACATAGCGTTAATTATCTCAACTCTGACTTGGGCTTGGATTACGATTACTAGGTTTTACTAGTACTGCCGTACATAAGGAATTAAATTAATTGAAGTAAGGTAATCGGTATAAAAATTGAAACAAACAAACTCATTCGTGATATACTATCAGTTCTTTACTTTTCAAGGGGAGACAAAATTGCCATTCAAGATGGACCAGTGCGCTGAGCTAGTGTTTTTTATGTGATCTGAACTAGAAATGCCAACTTAAACACTGAGCTTTACTGGCCAACATTTGCTTGTACCGCCAGTTATCTGTGAAGCGGTTTGTGTACTATTTTTGAAGTTTTTCATCGGCTGGTGTAGGAGTTGCATATTGTGAAACAGGATTTCTGATTTTAATCATGTGAACTGTTGTTAAATTACACAGTCCATTTGAACATTAGAGCCGCCCGAACCGGAAGGTCCCCATCCTTTTATACGTGCAACCACTTTTCTAAATAGTCTGAGTCAAGCAAGACTATTAATTACAATTCAAACGCAATTACTGTCAGTCTCAGTTAAAATTCACACGGAAAGGATAATAAACTCTGAAATTTTGGTCAGATGCCCTTGTGAATCACATTTCGCTAGTTATACGCAAAATATTGGTTCAACTCGATTTTGCTGTACTGTCCACGGGAATTTGAGCAGTGAAAATAAAACGTCGGGAAATGATGCCAGATTCAGCTTTGAACTGATGTCCAAAAATTTGCTTATATTTTTCTCATAGGTAGGCTATCCTTTAAAATCGGATAAGAGGAACATAAGCATTGTGTCTCCAGTAGCTGAACGACACTTCCTTATAAAGGGTGTTGGTAAGTCTTCCGGAGTACTCGGTTCCCCCTTAGAAACGCAATACTGAGGAAAAGCCAGAGGGGAAATTACATTAGGATAAGATCCGACAAAATTTTGCTGAACTGCGTTTGGTGCGTTGTTATATCAGGATCAGTTGGTAGTAGAAATGAGTAATGTGAAGCCCCGTACTCCCGTTAATGCTAGACTCGATTTCCTGTTCTAGATAACTCCAGTACCATGATAACACACTTTTTTCACACACACATACATATGTAATTATCATCCAAAATAAACACCCGTTTTTATTTTGAAGTGCCAATCTCACCTGGGACATTCCATTAAAAGCAATAGGACCCTGTGACCAGTTCTCCATTTATGCCCTCTCAAATCACGAGCCTGAGATTAATCTACCTCTGAATGATGGAAAGCTGAAGTTTATTCGATGTTTAGCAAGAGAGGGTTGTCATATTTTACAGTGCTTCAAATGGAATCGTAGGAAATGATGTAATAAATGTAGTCCTTATTTATAACATCTGAGCGCTGCTTATCCAACATAATCTCAAGAAGAGGCTTAAAGTGGCATTTGTTTAATTCAGTTCTTCACAAAATTTTTGAATGTGACAAGTTTTTGAATCAGTCGGTGCATACTTTTTTACAGACTACTGGTGATTCCTTGAATACTACCGCTGAACTGATGACTCGTCCGTTGCTTTTGATGACAGACTATTCCTTAGAATGCCACGTACGCTTACAAATTACGAAAACCTCTAAACCAGCTTACCATTTTGGTAATAACTGAGTACCGTTTCTAAGTTATTAGTTTCTCTGCACGCCGTTTAGGAAAACATCCGTCCACGACTTTGCTCCACTTGCAGAAACATGGCTGGTTGGTATGCCATCAAACTGTACGAGCAAAAAGCTGCGACAATTTGGTTTAACGCAGTGTTCCGCACAAGCGACCAGTTGCGGTACAATCCGCGAATGTACCTATGAAATACCAGGTAGCGTGCTCTTGTCCACAAAATGGTTCTGTACGATAACAGGGAGCAAATGTTTTACGTAAAAGATTGATCACGTCAAACCCCATCCACTGATAATTTCCGAAATTTTTTGAATCTGTCACCTAGAACAAGATGGCAGTTTGCGCTGATTACTATCGAACGACAAGGGTGCCTACTATCTAAATAAAAATATATTTCGAACTCGCGTCATGTTATTCAGATATGGGGATCATTTTATAGCCCAACCCGTACGTCTTCTGAGCAACATCCTACTCTGTCTTCTGCTAACGTTGTTTCGTTTGTAATCTTAGAGACACCACCTGTTTCAAACGAACGGTTTGGTCGTTCTACAGTAGCGTTTGATAAGCAAAACAGTTATACCGCAGTGGATTGTATATGCCTTTCTATTTCTCTGGTCTGGCTTGGTACTGGTTGTCAGTGTGAGTTTCAGATAAAACGACTATCTCATGACTTTTTAAATAATTGTTTGCAGCTCGGTGTTGCCATTACAGTTAAATGTTTGCTGACATCCTACGCGATGCCAAAGCCGGCATACATTTGGGATGACCTAGAATGTTTGTTTATTTCATAAAATGACACAAGATATCTAAATAGCTCACCCTTTTGTTTGAAACTCCTAAGGGGCTTCATGTGGAAATTTATTCGGTGTGGGCCTACGGTTCCATGGACCCATTTTTTGGTATTTCCAGTCACTTTGACCAGATCGTCTTTCAAGATACAGCGTTGGATATCAGGATTGACTAGTAAGGTAAAGAAGGATAGTTTGACCAGTTCGAATGCGGCATACGTGCTGTAAAGAGAAAGTTTAACAAATAGCTAGTTTTGCCTTCTCTGGATGACGACAACCGAACTTCTCACACGGACTGGACAGATTCAAGGTAGATGAATTCAACAGAAGCAACTGCGTGTGACCGTTGTCTCTGCACTGCGTCACTTATCAAATGTACAGTGTTCAGCAGTCCGTCACACTTTTACCTTAGATGGCAGACTAGAGTGAACGGTAAGATGGACAAAATTATTTCAAGAAATCTTGTGTACGTAATACCACTGAGGTTTGAAGACTTGTTATAGTTGATGCATTGATCGAACGCTGTTTGAACCACAGGAAAAGGCTGGACTCGATAGCTTTAGTCGGTGATAACTACATTGTGCTAATGTGAACACACTGAGACAACGAGGAAAACAGTAACATTATGTAGCTATTGGCGCTTGTTGACGTGTCCGTGAGCCCACGTCGAGCTACTTGCCATCATGATTAGCAGAATGTTCACGAAAGACAGCACCAACCTGCACGAACGACTTAATTACGGTTGACCAGCCCACCCAACTAAGACGTAGCACCATTTGCTTGAAATGTCTATAGAACCACCTGTATCGGGGTTACCGTATCTTGCTGGGGTCAGTGTGTTAGCCTCCACGATGACTTATATATTGCACATGAACTTCGTTCGATGTTATTCACAGTGCCACTCTGATGAGTGAATGCTGATAAGGATGTCGGACTGCGTTGGTTAGTTTCTGTGATTAATTTCTGTCAGCCACGCGCTGGCTATAAGCAGTGAACTGTAGCACCACGCTTGTAAGCTATCAATGATTTGTTGATGTCTAGTCCCCAGTGCTTAGTATATTGCGTAATACTGGAGTCGGACGGCGTTGTTAGCCTGATAATGCAACAAAGCCGTTTGTATCCCTCAGGTTGCTGGAGGCCTACAGGATGAAGAAAGCTCACAATACTTTCGTAAAACTGGCCTCATGCCAAACGGTGAAACAGAGTGTTGGTGGAAGAGCTAACAATAGAAGGTAAACTAGGCAGCGCTTTTCTTTCAGAAATGTCAAGAATCACCTCAATGTTAACCACAATAGGGTGAGAAGAACTTGGAATATCGAGGTAAATATGTAACTGGGAGGTGAGTATCGAACATGAAAATACGCAATTTAGGAGGCAATGTTTCACTAATATTCATACTATAGATCATACACAGTTTAATATATGTTATCAGGATCCAGTTGATTGAAGATTCAGACGAGGGTTCTGAATGTATTCGCCAAGTGCCCGGTTCAGCCACCCGATAATAATACTCTGAGACTCAAGATGTATTTCCAAGATAAAATGCATCCTAAAAGTGCAAGAATTCGAGTTGGCTTTCGGTTCTCCAATCCTGAGAGTAACGAGGCATTTTGTCCAGTGGGAATCGATAGTGATAAAATTTTGCCCATTTTTCGGGGGAAACAACAACCTAACGAAGATAACCAGCGCGTCCAGTGGAAACCACGTAAATTGGAATAGTGTTGATTGGTCCGCGGAAAATCAGTCATTCTCGCAGCTGATTTCTGTTCACGAGTTGCGGCTTGGTCAGTGTATCTTAGTAAATACTATGTCAGGAACACAACTTATATACATATATATGTATATATACTAACATTAGAAGCATGGGGATGATGACAGAAATTCACGTACATAAGTGGTTAAAAATCGTGAACTGCAATTGCACATCAAACGGTATTCCTACAACACTGAGGTGGCTATCACTCAAATGTAGTTGACATTTTACGCCAGACGGTATACTAAGAATGATTGGAATATATTTCCTTGCTCAAGAATGTGAGCAGACAAATGTTTGACCAACAAATGCCAAATAAACTCTATTCAATGCAGTGAATAATATTGACCGTCTAGCATACCATATCCTCAGATGTTAAGAGTAAACCAAAATCAGATCCGAACAAAAGTGTTGCACACCAGTCAGCTTTCATATACATAGCTAGTTACCAACGCCACGGAATTGGAAGCGCATGGTAATCGTCTTGGTACTGAACAGATGGGGTCGTAATTTTCAAGTCAAGAATGTTGCTTGAAGGCTAAATTCAAGCGTCGTGCTTGGACAAAGACCCAGAAGGCCCGGGGAGTTAAACCAGCTTCACAAGCACTGTGTCTAAACGGGTATTATTTTGCGGTCAGTCATGTGCCTGAAACTTGCAGCTGTGTTAACTTCCTTTGTAGTCTCGAGGTATAAGATAAACCCCCAAAATAGTTTGTAGTAAACAGATTAGTAATGGATCAGAAACCACAGGCATAAGTGTGTTAACAGCATCAACACGATATCCACCAAAAATTGTTTGTCGTTCTGTAGGGAGACAAGAAGATTCCAGCGAACAATAATGGTGAGGAGTTGAGGCGAAGAAATGTTATCGTTATGATGATACTATGATGGCAACATGAGGATAGGGATATTTAAATGACAGTTATTCTGAGGAAAAATACGAAAGCAGTCAGATGCAAACTGCCTGACGCTAATGTCAGTTATTTAAAGTTGAGAACCTGAGAAACCGATGATTCTTGGATCCAAGTGAAATACATTTGTTGACTACAGTAGGCGCAATGTCGTTGAATCATTACTGTCCCCACTAGCGTCTAGTCCCGACAAAACACTGCTCGGTCGACTAAAGCGGAGAGAACTGCAGACCACAATGGGGTGTATGGTCGTAGAACCACAGTTAAAACCGCTTTTTACCACTGGTTTCACTGTTGTATCGGGAGTCATACGTCAATACCGAAATTTTCACATACGCATGGAGGTACTTGGAATCAAACGCATAAGAAGCGATTTCATATCTCTCAGAAACCTTGAGCTTAGTACGCACATTTATATTTGAAACAAGGGTTTGTGATCAACCAAAACGGTGCCACCTAATCACCGACCTCAACAGCCTGTCCAGCACTTGTTTAGGTGAGCAGGTAAACCTCTCTGTTTCATTTAGCGTATAGTTGGGCTCCCCGACATCCGATGCATCAAGATAGTCGGATACAATACCAGTAAAATAAATTAGCTAGAAAAACTATTCACTGAAACCCAAGTGAGCAGTCGAAAACTTAAGACTACGCAACAGCATGTAGATGAACAACCGCCAACCCAGTGACAGCGTAGGCGAGAATAGGTGGGATAACTACGTCATTGAAATGCAGGCGTTGATTACCTGGACTGGAAGAAACTTCTACTTGAATGGAAGCGACTGTATGTGACGGTTTCCAAACCGGTTCTAGAATAGACCATTGAACTAGAAAGTTGTTGTAACCCTTGACTCAATACGCTGGTTCGTCCACGGCATAATAAGACGATTGATAGGAAATCAGGTTCTCCTCCCTGATGTAATTAACACGGCAATCTTGGTCCCGAAAATACGCGGCGGTCCCCGTTAATTGTGCCCAAGACAAACCAAAAGATGGGTGCAAAAAGCAACTTTGTTCGGCTCAGAAACGTGTGCAACAAGGAAAAAAATTGCATGGTATTTATAGGATGCATAGTGACCTATCAACATTCTCGAATCAGAAATCCGAAGGGCAGACATCAAAAAAGCAGTTATGGTCACTGGGCCACCAATGAGCGTAGCGGAATAAAGGCCAGACAGGTAAAAACTAGTGGAGGTCACCTCTCGAATGTTCACGACATTTCCGCTTATTCAGATTGGACTGGATCGTCTTCTCGAGGAAAGAGGCGGTTTTAGACGGAAAATATGGGTTCCTCTAACAGAAGTAGGACAGTGCAAGTGCACGGCAGTAAACTGGTGAAGCGGTATAAAATGCCCGAAGATTGAGCCAGAACCGGCGCGTCAGATTCGGAGCCAGCATTTTGTCATTTAGAGTGAATTTGTCAGTAGGTGACAGGAAGTGGAATACAGTTGTTTAATATAGCTGACAGTTTCGCTGAACGTTCATTGTGGGCTGCCGACCAAACTCTGAAATTTTGATGTCTTTGCTTCTAAGACTTTATTTTAAGTTTTATTGACTCGTTCAGGACTTTCTGTTGATGCAGTTATCTTACTAAGTATTGAGTTAAAAGTGTTTGGCGGAGCACTGACGAGTACATTCATCGTAGACGCCACTAGGTGTTCGTTACAACATAATCTATTTACCCAGCTGCCATAACGAGTGATCTGACAGTTTTCCTATGGTTCATTGAATGGGGACAATATCAGAAATTTTGTAGACCACTATCCTAAATAAGAAAGTCCTTCTGAGAAGAATGTTGCTGTCTTTCAGGCGGTTATGTATTGTCTTTGAGTAATCTTAGCTAGCGGGACGTGATGGCGAGTTCTCAATCATCCTACAGTGATGAAAGTTGTATATTGAGGCAGACATCGATGACACCTAAATAGAGTATTAACGAGAGGACAGATGAAGTAAAATTGTTCGGGCTTACACTATGTACTGTTTAGTGATGTGAATTAATCCTAGCCTGAATGCGGCCAAGATACATCAGTCTGAGCAAAAGACTCGTGATACTGATTCAAATCCAAGGACTCTTCGCTGGAAGAACAGTGATATGATAACTGTAGTATCATAGTCGAGGAGAGTATGGGATCTGTGTATGATATCTGTATCTCAGAAAACGGTAGTTTTCAGTCGTGTTGGTGAACTCTAAAATCTGGTCAAGTGTGATTGTTTTGTCTGTGTTTCCCAATTAGAATAACACCAAATGGTAAGACAACTTCACTACCTGAACCACTACTTACACAGATTTTCACAAAGCTTCTTCAATTGAAGTGACATACTCGAGTTTGCATCGTGTTGGAGCTCCTCAATAGTACATAATCCCGGGCCGACAGAGGTCTGAATCAGTTAACCTTAAGTTTGACTGTTTACTCTCTGCCATATTATTTCTCAGGGGATCATTTGGATAGGACAAAGTATGGAGAATTTTTCCGCCACAGGATGCTCGCATTGTATGTCTTGGACAAAACTGACCGTGAAATGTTAGTTTTTAAATACGGTTTCAAACGGTACTAAGAGCAGCAAGAATTTTTAATTTCTTTTGCTTCACGAATACCAATTGGTATGAAACGACCGAATCAACAGAACCATATAAATTTGCATTAGGTGCAATAAAACGCCATCACGCATAAAGATAGGGGACTAAAGAAGTGGTTTGTTATAAAGACTGGTTTCAGAAAGCCAGCAATTTCATTCTATTCACAACCCATTTGCTGTTGATTTCTTCAGTCTGATCGGCAGTTAAACTGCATTTCAATTATTTATGAGGCAAATGTTAGCCAGGCACTAATTCACTTTCCTCGTTCTTTAGACATGAACAAACCGTTGCGGTCTCGCAAACAGCCGTCAGAAGATTAGTTTAGTTGGTTTTTATTTGCATCACTAAAACAAGATCGCCAATTTAATGTGCATTCTGACTTATATTCTGCAGCGTCCTCCTTGAGAAACAGGAAGTTATGGATAAGGAGTTGAGGATTGAGAACGTTGTTTCTGTTCTCACCAGTTTTATGCGCCCATGCTCAATGTGGGGCTATGTAGCGCCAGGAAAAACACTCAATTTGCTCCCAAAGGAAAAGAGAGCTATTTATGTTTCTATGCTACACGAAAGTGATTTAGTTGTTGTGGTGTTTGTGCCGCAAAAGACGCTTGGTCTGAGAAGTTGTTTACTTCAGCGAATTCATCATGAGGTATGTGAATACATAAAACAGCAAACACGAACACTATTTTGGTCTCCGGCGTGTACCCGCATCCTTCTGACAGCAGTACATCGTAGTTCGCCTAGGTTACACATTCCACATAACGCACAAACACTTTTGCGGTAACCACTTCCGGCTCATCGTCTTTCTGGCGTTGAGACCCGCTATTCATTTCTTGAGCTTACGAGTCCTGCTAAACTACTCACAACGGGGGTGAATGCTACGGAAGAGTAACAGATCGTTGAACAATCTCTACGCGTTAAATGACGTGTGTTTTTATCTTGGCCTAACACTATACCTACGGTTGTAAGGTCAGCTCTTTTTCTGTATCCTACATGAATATTCATGTGTTCAGTGGGATGAATTTAGTATGTTTATAGGAACTATTAGCCTGAAATGGGTGTGAATTTACTAGGAAATTCACCAGGGTGACCGTAGCGCAGCACGTTGTTTGGGGCTTTATCGTTCATTCAACAACTTTGTTTGGTCCCATTCAGCAATTCAGTCGATAGATCTGAATTATCAAATTCACATCATACCTGAGGCTATCAGAAGTCCATCGTGTAATCTACCCTTGTAGTCTTAGGAACATTTCGTTCTTACGACTACTATGGAATGCCCCATGCTCCATAAGCAACAGAACGTTTACAATTTTGTTTGCACTATGAATATTGCAAAATTGTGTGAAAACGTCGATTTCGTTTGCACCCACAACGTGTTCAAACTCGTCGATAAACTCAGGTTTTTGGCACTGACATAAAACCATACTGAAACCAAAGTGCACACTACAGGTGACGTATTTCACGTGACGGTTTCCGCTGGCCCATCTTCATGGACCTGTCAATGTGCACGGCTTTCATATTCGTTCATGCCCAGAACTGTCTGCTGTCGCAGTTTCTCTGAGTACACTCTCTCACCCACTTCCGTAGAATCATCCGTGTTAACTGTCAGATCAGCAAGGATTACGGAATCAGCCAAAAACCTTGTACATTTGACAAGTTTTATCCATTCCAACGGCGTGACACAAGTGTTCCGTCCAAAATATCCAACTAGGGGAATGAAGCTGAAAGTTCTGTCTACGGTGGCGGACATCGCAATCTGGCCATCTGTGTCCAAAAACTTTGTTCTGGCTTTTAAAATAGTTCGGCTAATCATCCAGTATATAAACCTGTCAAAATCCGACATTCATATGGCGTTTTGATCAAAGCCTGATATTGAGTTAACTAATTTCTTCAACGTATCACTTCTCTGATTACCTCATAGACGATACCACTGTAAGATTGACACATAAATCAGTGTTCGTCCTTATTTTGTACTGATTGTACAAAATAAGGATTGTTTTTTACAGTTTTCTAAGACTACTGAGCAAATATACACACGGGTTTATCGCCCATATAAAGAGCATCGAAGAGGACATCACTCTGCGGTCGTGTTACAGAAAAACCTCTGAGTTTGAAGGTCTGAAGCAGCTTAATAATGGTGTGGGCTGTAAACGTGAACAAGTCAGTGGGTTGCAAGCTGAGTAATCATGGATGCCACTCAATGAGGGGTCAACTCGCAGTCCACCGGTGCTTGAATTCCGAAGTTAGTCGCGAGCGTGCGTGTGAAAAGCGGCACTTCAGCATTTTATCAAAATAAAGAAGTAATCCCCTAATGTAGGTGCGTTATGGATTTTTTTCCCGTAAGGTATGGTGAGGTGAGCATGATATTTTGACAAATGTCATTTGTATTCATAACGCGCCGTCATTTGCCTGAAAATCTAGTGATCAACAGTCATGAATTGGGGCAAGCATATCACCGCAATCATTCAACAGTAGAGTAGTGTGTTGCATATCATAAATTACGAGACCTTTTGGATTGAATCAAAGTTTATGAACAGAACCTCCACTGAAGCTCTCCACCATATACGCCTAATAGGGCAATGACTACAACGCAGTGTTATGATGATATGATTCTATCCATTCATTGGAAAACGAAGTTACGCAGCCGAGGCGCGTTAGGCTAATCAGTCCATCATGTGAGTATGGAAATGTGTTAACTCTGAACCTCTCCATTTCGTGTGCCACCTACACAGACGGCGACTGCGCAGAAATTTTCGAGGTCGGTTGATTCAGACTTTCACAGGTTTGGCGATCTGTTACAATGTAATCTTGCTGCTTGCTGAAATTCCAATTACGCCGTGAAAAACAGACGGCTGGAGACCTGCGGATTTCGGAAATATTTCGAGTGCTGCCACACATCGAGAGTGCTATGTCTGAAGAGCTTGCTTGTGCTTGTTTCAGTTTGAACCGTCCAGGTAACAGTGTCTAAGAAACATATTTTGCCTGAGATTAAATAAATGCAAAGGAGCTTGCTGTTTGTATTGTGATTTGGTGAACATTCTGGAGTGTTTCAGTGATATACAATGTTTCTTTAAGGTCTAAAAGGGCCTTGTGAAGATTGACAGTTGTTATGGCATTCCGTTTCAAAGAATAATTAGATTCAGACTTGGGTTTCTGGAAACACTCCCCTCCTGCATAGTATGGTGACCTTAACAATTCGTCGTTCAGTATCTCCGTGAAAATTGTTCCACCGTTCCACCGTCATACACGCAGATGTGCGCTGGTTGTTTCGTGAGCGATTTACCATTGTAGCTCTCGCCGGTAGACGTATTGATCAGCTTTTGCAACCGATCTGTTACACCCTCTTTCATATTTACCCAAGCAGTTGGCAGGCACGTTTTCTGTCGGCGCTACTTTCGAAAAAGCGCAGCCATAGTGTTTTCACCAGTTGTGATTGACTGCTGACTGGTTCATCGCGTGTAACATTGCCAGGTTATAAGGAGTGTTATTCTTATTTTTTTAAGTGGACTGGGCCAATTGCATCTTCCTAGCTTTCTTCACTGCTTGCGCAGATTAATTCCGAAAAAATGGTTTCTCAACTGTTATGTGAGTAAAAGTGGCTGATATAAGGTGAGGCACGAAATGAGTATATCAAAAGCGTGTAGTTTTGCTTAGAACAGGTTTTGCAAGGCAGTTCATAGTTCCATGTTCATCGAGTATATGTTTCCGTATCCCACGCTTTTGGAGCTATGTGGTAGGGAACTGTAAAGTTAACAAACCTAGAAGACCCAGCTGGTGAATGTATCTAGTAGTTGCTTACAATCCTTCAGATGGGACTTTCAAGCGCCAATGTTTATCCTGATGCAAAAATTCCACAATATCTTTTCAGCCTACTTCGACAGCCTTGTCTTATCTTACCTTACCTTATTCCAGCACACAACCTGTGACAACGTTCTGGTTATTTCTGTGAAAGTTAAAAAATCAGTGGCAAAACTACGGGTCAGAGTGGGAGCTTATAAAATAGATAACGCTAGAATCTTTTAGAAGCTAGCTATATCTTTTCTTTTACTTCCGATCACTCCTCTTTGAGTGCTTATATCACTCGAAATTCTTATGAAATGGAGAATAATGTTGAGATCTAAGGGCCCAAAAGTCGAGTTATCGTGAGTGAACAAACCCATCCAGTTTTTGGTTTCAAGTGTGTATCTTATAAAAGGAATTCATCAGGAATTGAATGATCAAATGAAAAATAGTGATAACATGTCAGTTTCTTGTTTTGTGACTCTACCAGCCAGAAATTACTGGGTATTGGAAAACGATCTGTGTTCACTAAAGTTAAGTACAATTGGTACGAATAATTCGCCCAAAAGTTGCTGTAGACTCACTTTATCACGAAAACGGCCGAATTTGGACAGTTAGGTCTAACAGCTACTGGGCAGCCTGATAAAGTCGAATGAGCAGACATAAGTTCAGCAAACGTATACATTGGTAACACTTCAATACTATTTATTGTTCGGTATACCGAAAAAGTTAAAAATGAATCCTTAATCGCCAACTAGCAAGCGTTTATACTATCGCTTGATTAGTGACGAGTACGGAAGTTATTTTACGTGTGAATCACACGCAGTAATTGACGTTACCTTCGGTCGGCTACCGTCGTCCGCAACTGTGGTCAGTTTATGGAATAATGGATGGTAAGAGTCAAATAGGAGAGAGCTGTGATCAGTGTTCCACGTTACACGATTTCCAACAATCACATAATTATATGCTTCGTTTTAGATGAAATTAAAAAACGTTCTAGCCATGCCAAAGCGGCTGCTTTCAAACGCGCTGTTCTTTCTGACATCTGGTACAGTATGGAATTTACTGCTAGACTAGACAAATTTCATTCCCACCGCCCTCACTTTTACTGATCTTGCTAGTAACGCAAATAGTGAGACTTCTGTCGAACTGACGTGTTATGTTTTTAATCTGCATTGTTTTTCATAACCGATTTTTGTCGAATTCTAGTTGAAGATGAGTTAATGTGCTCGACCGGACATCAGTTACTAACACGTGCAACATTAGGCTAAACGAAGCCCATCTGCTTGCGGTTGCTGTTGAGGTTGGGAGCCGCCGAAGAAGATTGTGATGTAATCATCTGAATGATGAGTAATTGAAAACACGCGTTTTTAGAATTATGTCCTATATTTATTCATGTTATCTTGTTGTCATCGGACTCAGTAATTTATACTTACTGCACATGATTCGCAAAGCCTACAGGACGTACCTCCTTCCACAAGTACGCGACTAAATGTGACTAAAATTGTTTCATGTTTAAAATTAAGCCGTTGTTCAGAATGTCATTCATACAACCAACTTATCGCAGTTTGTCACTAGTCGACCATCTAAGAGTTTTGTTAACTCACTGTGCTACACATCCGTGATTGACTGGATACATAGTAATTCTTCATCCTTCGGAACCTGTGATCAACTCAAAATAGAAGGGCAGTCTATTGAGAATGAGAAGTCGCAGGTGCTAATTGGTTGCAGAGTGAATACGATTAAAACACAGAGGTGCAGCCAGCGTTATGTGTATTTTTTCTCGATAACTCTGGTCACCTGGCCTACATTGAAGGTCACACTGAGTAATTTTATAACAACAGTCTAATGGGAGGAAATCTGAGATCAGCCGGTCAGAGAATGGTACATTTTATCTTCGTGATGTAACCATGTAACTGTTCAGTCAGTCCTAAGTGCGTCATGGACGATGATGTAGGATGTGGATGTTAAGTTGCATATTGAGGGTGGTTCATACATGTGACTGTCATATTGCCCTGCAAGTCTGATATACCTATCATTTATGATACAAAGCCCAAATTTCAATAAGTTGGCCTGCTGCTCAGATCCCATGCCAATCTGTCGAAAAACATAGAAGCTTTTCAAATCTACTGTTTAAAACAGAATATGCATTTTGAACTGCTTTTGGACACATCATGAACAGTGCTGTACATGCTGACTCGATGAACGTTAGGGACAATGACCCATTTTCAGAAAGATATTATTAGTACTGCTATAGCCAAAACGATCACGATATGACATGTTTTAAAAGGGACTTATTTACATGAACTGATATACTTAGTTTACAAGTAAGAAAGAAGGTTGGTTTCGAGAACGAAATACTTTCAGTTGGTGAGATGCCGCAAAATTCCAGTCACCATTGTAGTATGTTAACCGGGGGTACACAAAGGTCAGATGACTGTCAGCACTGGCTACAAAGTGATTTGCATGTACCTGTATGTGTGTACGTTTGACTTTCGAACCGTTGCGTTTGTGAACTGAATTGCTGCCAGAGATGACAAGATCTGCTAAGAGGAGACTAACGAACCACTAGCTTGTGAGAACATAAACTATCCAGTTGCAGGCAAAACCCCAAATGGAACACATTGTCACATCGAGGTTTTTGACTTTTCGTTGACAAAAAGTTCAAACACCCGTACGTAGAAGCTTTTAGCTTCTTTCAACAACGGCTTCAAAACGAAACGCCATCGCTCCTAACCCTCAGCTGTGCTAATAATCGTTGTATCGCAAAACCGGCGTTTCATTGCAACAGAGGCAGTATGATGCTAGGTAGACTAGTAGTAATACTTCAACCTTGGAAAGTGTATGATCGAGAACGACAGACGATTTTCCGGGACTAGGAATAGGGAATCTTAAGAGGATCTGATTTAAAAATTGTTTCATTTCGAGAACAGTAAAATTATGGTAGTGTAACTATGTTTAACATAGGTCCAAGTTTTGAAAGAAATTCTGATATCTTTCTGTCGTGTTTTGCAGAAATTTAGAACCACTTTATGAACGGGCGTTTTACTCCAACAACAACGTAAGTGGTCTTATGGTTGACAAACTATAAGTTTAGTGAACGTGAGCCTGGTAAATTTGGACGATTTATCTGTGCTGACTAGAAAGGAAGAAGGGCAGTGCTGTCAAACGGAGACCAATGCGTCCAAAGTTTTAATCTCCTTGAGTTGAAGGTAACTAGGCGGCCTTGCTTTACACAACTAAGATATTTTGGCTTGTAGCCAACCCAATCAATTAATCATGCTAGCCTAGGCGATTGCAACATTTAACGGTCAATGTCACTGCATCAGAGGCCAGAAATACTAGTTGTCTGATCAACCGTTAGTTGCGTCTATTCACAGTGACATTTTGATTTCACAAATCAACTGTCCACTGTTCGGCGTAATTGCTAACTGAGTTGTAAAACACGGTTGTTTAATAAGAAGTCCTTCAATTTTAAGGTTATCTTTCAGTTCAGTAAAATTTATCAGAATGTTTAAAAAAAGGTTTTCGCATGTGGGAATTCTGAACCAAATGCTCACAGGTGACCAGTTATCAAGTAATAGGAAACGGTCTGCAAGTTCTGCACTATCGACAGACCTAGTGATTAGTGAATTTGAATCAGTAACGCCGATAGGTAATCTTCAACCCAGCCTAATCCGAATAGATGCCATAGAGATTGATGCGAATGAAAATCACGCAACTATCACGTCAACTCAGTCAGCAACGAACATTTGGTCTAATGCATCCCACTTAACAGACCACTCTGACTTTCGTCTAGTGAAAACAGATCATTTGCCTGAATTCCTGTTCATTTGGCGGATAGCTGAAGCTTAGTGAAAAAAATGTATTTCACTCACCATGGTTAGAACGCCGACAGTTGTTTTCAGCAAATGTCAGAATTTTCAGAATCATCGTTTGATGTTACTTCCGATATTTTTTCCTGTGCTCCATATAATCATCATCGTAATTATCCTGATCAACCAAATTTTCCATGGATAGCTTTCAGTCAACTGTATAGACAGTGCACATATCCATGGAATTGTTACGTAACATGTACAACAAGTGAAGTGAACCAAGGGACGTCTCAGTCTGTCTTAATTCGATTCTTAGTTTTAGGGGATGATTGTGTATGAGACCTAAATTTATCGGATAGATGATCATAGGTGCGATTATCACACAGGGTTCTTTCCAAGGCGTGAATTTTAGTAAGTGAGAAGTAAATGTTGCAAACAGCTGTTTTCGGTAATTATCATTAGGCATATACAATTACAAGAGATTCATGAGGTTTATATATCAGACAAAAGCATGGTCATACGTAATTGTGATTGTCCACGAACTGAAACGTATCTTTCAGGCTAAATGGAGTTATTGTTGCTCTGACTGGTTCGAGTATGACCATGCTTTCGTCCGATATATAAACCTGATGAATCTCTTGCACTTGTATATGCCTGATGAGAATGACCGAAAACAGCTGTTTGCAACATTGACTTCCTACGAATACTCTGGGTATAATGAAGCAAGTTTGGTAAGTGCCAAACAAAAAGTTCACATCCACTTTCTAACTTCATTTGTGTTTATCTTTGATCCATTTAGCACAACAGTTGGTGCTTACGAATTTGAACGGTTCCATCATCTAACGACAGACATGTGTAAGGTGGATTCTGAGGTAATTCGTTTAAATTATATTCTCACCACCGCGGTTATTGAACACTGAGAAGACTTTTCGAATAAGCAACCAAGCAATTACCGATTCTAATCAGCTATCCAAAATACCCCTGACCACCCAAGCAGAATAGTGATTGACGGAAAAGTATAGCACTCATATTAATTAAATATCCCTCCTATTTGTTAAACCAAATGCGGCGTTCCGGGAAAATGTTCTCATTCGAAAGTGCCAACGCAAGTTACAAGTCAGGAACTATCACCCAATATTAACCGCACATTTGGTGCATTTGCAAAACAAACACTTTGTTTGAAGTGACCAAGGACATTGACATATCCATGCCTCTGGAACCATCTTACTCCCTGGCCGATCGATTAACCTGATCGACATCCATATCCAAATGTAATTAAGGCTTCGGATGTGGTCATTCCATCCTACATATCGGAAGCTCAGCGGATTGTTATCTTACACACTGTAAAAACCAAAATCTCGTATTGCTGATGGTCATATTGCAGTTGTAAACACGAATCCTGAGAAGTCTCTCGCATACTGATAACTAAATTCACTTAATCACTCCTATCTGCTCTGTGAATAATACTCAACATGATGCAAACTTAGAAAGTTGAAATAAAGGTTACTCTGACCACTTGAAAATAGCTCTGTTTAGTGATTTGTTGGGTAGTCTGAACTTTTCACTGTTTACCTTCTGTCCACACCTTTTCGCCGTTCTAACTACCATTAGTTTTGCTGAATTAAACTGAATAAATATCAGGTAAGGAGTCCATTGAAATTACGCAGCTGCAACGAAACAGCAGATATCTCAGTGCACTCGCATGAGCACTAGCGAGCGGACAAAACAAAAATATTGTTAGGTAATTTTTCTGACTAGGTGAAAGCGAAATAAACGAGATAATAACTCTTTCACTGTTCAACCAACTAAGATCTACTATCCGGAAACATTCGCTAACATTGCTGACGTATAATTAACACCGACATGTTAGAACTAGCAATGCATGAGATAACTGCCAATCAGTAATGGCCATCTGGACAAAAACGACGGGAACGTAGAAAGTTGAACTCTTACAAAGTGGCTGGCTTACCAAACTCGCTTGGGTGTCTCCACTGAAAAGAGTTAATGCAAAATCAGCCAGTGAGTGAAGCAGTACGTTAGGGTAGTCAACTGTGACAGGTACTGCACCATGTCAGCGGTAAATGTAGTAGAATTTTTGTTGCAAATACAGCACAAGAGATAACGGGGGTCGAATGTATGGCTGTGGTTTCGGTGAGTACGATTTCGTAGGCTGTATGAAACTGTAAGCAGAGAGAACGGACTAAGTTGCAGAGGACGGTGTTCAAAGGAGACTGAAGTTGGAGGCTAGTTGGTTCTACTAAACGTCGGCAATATTGTAGTGAAAAAGACGCTCAGCAAAGCACAACCTTTATTGTCCAACTCACTGGTTACGAAACTATGCGCGCGCCCACTTTTATAAACCAAAATTCCGGTCCACAACACCCATGGTTTCCACTCACAGGTCATGTGCACTTCTACTCGGTTCGTGTGTGTGTGTACCTCCACCCAAAATTCGCATCGCTGAAGACACTGTGAATGGCTGCGGGGATTTTTGCTACTTGGGTAGCAACTTGTCGACAGATCTGTCCGTGGACCGCGATTTGAGAGCGCGTGTGGCAAAGGCTAGCGCTGCTTTCGGACGTCTTGAAAGGCGTGTCTGGAAGAATCACAGCCTGAAGATGGCCACGAAGCTGTGTGTCTACCGCTCAATGGTGCTGTCTATCCTGCTGTACGGCAGTGAGACGTGGACACTGTATCAGCGGAACGTGAGCTATTTGAGCCGTTTCCATGTTCAGTGTCTGAGGCGCATCTTGGGTATTCGGTGGTCGGACATGATTCCGAACACTGAGGTAATGCGGCGAGCGGACATGGACGGGATGGAAGCCATGTTGATGCTGAACCAGCTCCGTTGGCTCGGTCACGTCCGTCGGATGGGCGATGACCGTATCCCGAAGCAGTTACTGTACGGACAAGTGAAGTCAGGTAAGCGAAATCCCGGTGGCCAGAAGCGGAGGTACCAGGATGTTGTGCAGGTAAGTCTTTCACGTTGTAACATTGATTTTAGATGTTGGGAAGATTTGGCGTTGAACCGGACGGCCTGGAGGAATACGGTTCGGGCGGGCGTCCGAGCGTTCAACGAGCAACTATTGCGTGGTCGCGAGCGGAAGCGTGCGGTACGCAAAGGAACCATCGGTGCCATAGGTCGCGGTGACGTGACTATATGGCGTTGTGATGTGTGCGGCCGCGAATGCGCTGGCCGTTTGGGGCTGGTAGGTCACCAACGTACTCATAGTACCCCGTCGGCGAAGAGGCGGCGAGTACGCTAGGCTCAGGTAGGTCAAATCGGTATACCTATTCTACTTCTGTTAATGACTGCATCGGCCAACATCGTGGTCATTGACAATTAATCCGCTCTTCTTTTCAGAAACCTGAGTGTCTGTGGTCTTCTACCCATTCTTTTCTCCGGCTTTGTTGAT
Organism: Paragonimus westermani; assembly: GCA_008508345.1. NCBI lineage: Eukaryota > Metazoa > Platyhelminthes > Trematoda > Plagiorchiida > Troglotrematidae > Paragonimus > Paragonimus westermani. The sequence continues at coordinate 59,316 of QNGE01001657.1, forward strand.
GTAATGTATGATGAATGGTCTGCCTGGCTTTTCATAGTCCAATGAGAACTTTGCTTTTCATCCTTATCTTCTCTGGGATGCACTAACCTGCACCCCTATACTGCAACGCTTCTTGTATTACACTTCAAAAATCTTTCTTCTCAGTGTAGATCTCGTCATTGCAGCCTCTCTGTTTAGTTTCCGAGAGATAAGAGTTTCCTTTCCTTATTAGCCAATCAAGTGGCTAACCAGCATTGGCCGGCTGGACACAAAGGCTCCACTGGCACACCTCCCAGTCTTATTCCTTCGGGTTTGCACTGGATATGTGGTGTGTTGGTGGAACTGCAATTGGTGCAGCGCAAGCCAATTGCAGTGATGGCCAAGCGCAGGCGTCCTTTGGCTTCGGTCACTGTGACAGGCTAATCCAAATCGGATGCCGCCAACCGTGTGTGTGAGACCGACGCCTTCTGTCGGAGGGCTTTCCTTCTGCCATTCCCCGTTCGTTGCTCCAATCTAGTTGGACGATGGCTCGTCCGGTCGTAGTCTATCCACTGTGTGCTTTGGCCGTACTCTACAATCGCGTCAAGATATTCCTCCGAGTGTTGGAATACTCGTGCCCCCGATCTGATCATCCATTGCATTTTCTTTGCCATGTCTCATCCGTTGGTCCGATCCAGTTGAGCGATGGCTCATCCGGTCGCCCATGTTGTCCCCGATCCGCTCGCTGTGGGTTTTGGGAAGTTTCTTCTTTGGTGTTGAGGTATTCCACGGATGGTTAAAATAGTCGTGCTTGCTTTTTGTTGATCCACGACACTATGACTGCTTTTCTATGGCGTACGAATAGCCAATGATTGAGGGGGATGAACCACAAAACTGCCATGTTAACGAAATCGCATTGTCACTTACAAATGCATTGGTTGTTTATTTGTGTTATTTGTGTCTTAATTTTGATTATTTAATTTTAACATTTCCTCTATTTTGCCTTGTCACGCTTCAGAAATGGATGTTTTCTCATTGCTTCTGCTGCACAGCAGTTCCATGATGATACATATCATGAACGTCTTGCTATTTTTGTTGATGAAATCGCAGTAGGACCGGGCAAAAAGTTGGTGGCATAAAAGGTTTGTTGGGCACTTTTAAAATTCAGGTGTGGGGTATTACTGAAAAACATCATTCTACATTGAGTGTTCTCACGTATGTGTGAATACAGCCGATGGGAATAAAAGTCTACGGTCATATGAGGAAAAAATGTTTAGTTTTTCCACCTAATATCATGTGACTAAGATAAAAATAGATTCAAATGTTTTGTACTTATGAAGACACCAGGGAAAGTGCTACCGTCAAGAAATTCAACACGACTAATTCCAGTAAATTAAAAGGGCTGATAGGGACATAAGTATCAATAACTTTTATTGTAATTTAAGCAACACTTTTTCGTGGACAGTATTGTCAACGCGAGTGTAATAAAACTCGGTTGCGGGCTCATCTCTGCAATGGCATACCTCATGTTTCATATAAAATATACGGCCTAAAAGAACTTAACAAACTTATAATTGGTTAAAAATCCCCAAAGTATTCATCAGAAAAATGGTGTAGCGAACAAGCTCGTTTTCGGTTATTCATCATCAGGCCAAATACATAACATTTATATGAAACAGAGTTGTCATGGGAAAGCGAACAAAACAAATGGCAAGTTCAAGTGAGGTCAGACACGTCATAGGCACACACGGAGACGACGTTTTGATACGATTATGTCACCATTATGACGTAACTGGAACCATGGTGTTTTGATCAGTCGTGGTGTGGATGTTTGGCCATGGCAACCTCAACGCCTGAACAAAGCGCTTTTGTGCGCACAACGGTGGATTATTCAATCGAATTCCGATCGCTTCAGCCGTGGCCAAAATTCGGCATCTGACAGCTTTTGAGTGAATGCCTTTGACTCGGTAAATCAGACGAAACGAGGAGGCCAGGTTGACAGTATGATTGGTATCAACGAGGTGTGCAACAATTGCGCTGGTAATCGTCTTGGTGACTCCGCTATTGATCCAGGCTGGATGATGCTCACGGATACGTTCGGATAAGCGCCTGGTCGTGCGACCCACGTAACTAGTTCCACAGGAACAAGTAAATGAGTATACACAAAAGGAAGTCGCAGAAGCGTGCACTTTATCCTTTAACCGTAAACACAGGGCTGGAGTAGAGGTGAAACAAACACGTAGGTTGGCAGCATAGAATGTTCTATTGATAGCAGTATTAAGTCTCCTAGTGATTGTTTCGGCGAGTGTATCCCCCTTGAATGGTAATGAAATAAATACTGACTTCTTTTCCGCTAGAGTCATCTTATCTTGTTTCTCGCGACGTTCCATAGTCTTGTCTACAAAACGTTCTGGATAGCCATTTTGTAAGAACAGTGTGCGTAGAAACGTTAATTCATCGGAGACCGTATCCCATGTACATATTCTCATGGCTCTATCGGTCATGCAGTTTATGAGATTTCTCTTCTGCCTTAGAGGAACAAAGCTGCCAAAGTGGATATACTGCCCATTCCAGGTCTCTTTCCTATAGATTTTACGTTGAATCGATCCATCAGCACGCCGCTGGATGAGTACGTCCAGAAAAGCTAGTTGATCATTACGTTCAGCTTCTATTGTGAATGTTACGTTTATGTGGACCGAGTTGAAAATTGCTAAGATATCCGTTGGATTAGCATTCTCGCCAACTATACATATGATATCATCCACGTATCGTTTATAAACACTGAATCCACGAATGGTTTCTTCTAACTGGTCATTTTCCAGCTTTGCCATAAAGGTGTCCGCAAACAACGGCCCCAACGGGGATCCCATTGCCACACCATCTATTTGTCGATATAGTTCACCATCGAATTTAAACTGTATGTTATGAGTACAAAAGTACAACAGCTGTTTCAGTTCTGATGGGGGTATACGGACATCTAGGTTATTAACCATAATATAATCACACAAATAGTCTATCGTCTCTTTCAGTGGAACATTTGTAAACAAGGACGATACGTCTAGAGAAAGCATTTGTTGTCCAGTTAGGTTTAGCCCGCTGATTGTGTTAATAAATTCAAAAGAGTCTCGTAGGCTGTGTTTCGACAGCTTCTTCCTGACGGGTTCAAGGAGATACGACAACCATTTGGCCAGCGAGTGGTATGGTGAGTTGCACATGTCCAAAATAGGTCGAAGAGGTACCCCCGCTTTGTGAACTTTCGGAAGTCCGTAGAGCCTAGGAATAGTGGTTCCAGTGGGTCGAATACGTTCGAAAGTTGGGGAGTCAATTGTTCCGTTTTGTTTCATGAGACGCAGTAGTTTCGACAACGCCTTCTCTATTTGAGGGGTTTTGTCCTTCTCTTTCCTCATCTTCTTGAATTTGGTTTGGTCACCTAGTATGGTATGCATTTTGTCTAGGTAATCTGTCCTATTGAGCAGAACTATCCCCGCACCTTTATCCGGCTTGGATAGAATAATGCTTTCATTTTTCCTCAGACTTTCGGCTGCTAAGATGTGTTCATGCGTTAAGAGATGTCTCAGGATTGGACTACTCTGCTGGTATTGATAACAGGAGTTAACCAGTGTAGACTTCAATCGTTCAACATCTAGCGGAGATGACGGCTCAAGGTCAGACAACTGAGAAAACACATTCTCGAACTGTACCTCTAAATCCAATTGCCTGGTTTTTCCTTTTGGACAACAAAACTTAGGACCCAGTGATAACACCTCAAGTAACTTTTTATCCAGATGTAATGAGGAAAAATTATGAACGTACCGTTCTGGGTTGGCTGGAAATTCAGTGACCGGCTTCATTGGACTGAGTTGTTTCTGCAATGCAGCCTTATAATTGTATTCCCGTTTACTGTTGTCTATTATTTTTATGCATATAATAACTATTTCACGTATATTTTTTTATCACTTTCCGAAAGCAGTTTGCACCCGTTGTCTTCAATATCCTTGGTTCTTGTCCCCACATTCCCAATGAGCACGGACCTCAGCTGTGAGACAGTTGATTTCGGAATGTCAAAAGCCCACAACCGCGTGATAGGCATGCCCCCCAAGAAGACTGTAGGTTGATACACCAGCAAAATTATTGTGATGGACATCTTATGCTATAAATTGAGCAGAAGGTACTCTTGTTTATTACTCAAGCTCCGACACGTTCTTCCTTTAACTTGAGTCTGATTTTTTAATGTAATTTTTACAGCTTTGCCTATGGCGCTGAGAAGGGTTCGTCTTCCAAAGAAAAAGCCGTATTTCTGTCTGTCTCAGCCTAGTAGTCACAACCCGGGTCATTAAATACCTACGCATGTCAGAAGATCAAACGCGTTTGCAAAGATATTCACAAGCACCACCTAGCAATTCATTAGTAATCAATAGCAAAACGCCTACAGTTGAATTATGGCTGATCTTGCTTATTCAAATCATACTGTCAACCAGGTCACCTCTTTTAATGCGATTCACCAGGTCATGTGTAATCAAGTATAGTTTGTGACATGTGGCACTCTGATGACAACTAAGGCGGCGGAAATCCGAACGTGTAATATCGTTATTTATTTGAAAAACCTTATTTCCATGCCTATTGACTATAGCGGATCATTACTCACTCGGTAACCAAGTGAACATCAGTGGTTTCACGGGTTTCTTCCAGTAGCGAATGTTGTCGTGATACTTTCAAGTGTGACCGCATATATTTGATCTATTTTGAGCAATTTCGCAAATTCTCAATATCGTTACGATCCCTCAACCTTGAAGTTCCGTGTCTGAGTCGAGTCTACCAGTTCCAGCCTACTATCTCCTCCACAGTACAGTACACTGTAGCGCTAGTCCAAAAATTTAGCTGAATGTTGTAAGAGGAGAAAACATCCACTGCATATAAATTGGTGGGCAGTGAACGAAAAGAGTAAGTTGCTATGCCTAACCTATAAGGGACACACGTTTGAAAAGTGAGTTAAATTTTATTTGCTGTACTTCTATCTAAGCCCGAAAGTGAGGTGTCCACCTTCTCAATGTGAATAAGTTTGCTGTTATCAACAAAGAATTCAGGAAAGGGAGGTTGCGCGGTGGGTCATACATTTCGCACATTATCATCGATCACAAGGACGGAGTTTAACCCTGAATTTGAATTTACACTGGTACAAATCAGGTTTGCCGGTGGCCTCCGATGTTTCAGTCGATTATACTCTAGATTTAATCTTTTAAGCCTAAAGATTCTGTCTGCCTAAATGTTTTATGGTTCTCAGGAGCGAACGAAATCTCCGAGTCATATCCCACGCAACGGCGTTCTTTTTCATGGTTGGAATTCACGGAGGGACCCAGCGATCATAGGTATTTCCTACTGATGATTTAGACGGATAATACATTAATACTTTATACTGATTCAAGTAGCGCCACGACGGTGATCGTTTACTCGAACCTTCATACGACACAACCAAAGAGCGCAACGACAACCTAAAGAAACCACATTATGTGGGGTAGTAAAGACATGCAAATCTGACATGCAAACATGACAGAATCAACCCAAATGGTTACCTCAGGCGATCTCACAGATGTAGCTTTTACATCTTCTCGTCTATTTATCTAGACAAAAGTTCCTCACGTAAACGTTGTGCATGTAGCACTGTTATGAGGTAACGGGCTTAGTTGGGAAAATTTGAACATCGACCATATTTGATCCCCACCTAGGTATTCAGATAAACGGTTATGTCAGCATCTTCTGAAGAGTAGTAATTGACTCAAGCATTTTACTTGTCTGAGACAGTCATTAATATGTATCCTTGCCATAACCACGATTTGGACCTTTGTCTACCTTCCAACACTGTGACTGTATTGACCATAGTACCAATGACCTCATGCAGTCTAGGACAGAACTAGCTTATCTGAAGCTCTAACTCTGTTCGTTTAGATATACGTCTACGGTTCGAATGACTGGAGACCAGACTGCTTCACGCAGAACACACTTTATGACTGGTTAGATGCCCTTCAGTTATTTGAAGCTAGCTTAATTCCTTACCAGCTTGCGTAGGCTTAACAAACTTTTTAAAACTTGCCGCAACTTCTGGAAATGAGGTTTACGGTTTTATTTTTGTATGAGGTATGTACATACAACTATATTGGCTGCAGTTTTGGACAGCCTCGACTTACAGGCTAGATTTAACATGCATGCTTTCTTATAGCCCGGGAAGAATATGCTAGACTGCTTGTACAGAGTCTACAAAAAGCTCTCAGGGAGTGCATTCTTTGACAGTTGATGTCCTATCAAATTCGCTGTAATTCACTACAGACAAAGACTGGCCAAAGATTGTCCACTGCCAACACCGAAGATCTAGGTTTTCACCACACATCCTCAAACAGAAGACCACACTAATGACACTTTATTTAGAGAGCTGAGGACTGCTATTAATATCAGTTACCCGGTTACCGAAATTTGTTTGTTACCTTCCACCGGTAAGATTAATTTCCACTAGCCTAGTCACTCATCTGTGGTTAACGGTGCTTCGTATGTCGTATATTGGCTACGGCGACGCATAAATTTGAAAGATTTACAAGTCTCCAAAAGAATGGTGGAGATGAAGATACAGCATGAATCGACATCTCAACATCTGAGCAAGAATCCGGCATCTTTGACCAAGAGCCGCATTATTACAGCAAGTTATATGGCTGACTCCACCTCTACGTTCATAGTTCTATTAAGCAATCAAAAACCTGAGGTGTATTTTTCACCTAGCGAGCCATATTGGGTTCTAAGTGTTGGAAGTGGATGCCGACACAATCAACCTCGTCGCCATGTCATGGAAAATTTTTACCCCACCATGATATGTATCCGTGAGACGTTCGTCCGTTCAGCAAATTTGTCACCAGCCGCCGGACCTATATATACTTAACTTAAGTGTCGGATCTACAAAGCGTCGCACCTAAAGTATATTCCCTCCAATTGAGGGAGACTTATTCTGTGTGTATATTTGCATCGAAAGAGTCTAATGTTTGAAATTATGAAGGGGGCACAGCCTCCCACTTTCCTTTTTGAAATGTGTGGTCGACATACGCGCAATTATTGCGAGGATTAGCGGATACCATACAGTTGTTGAGTGCGCTTGAACTAGTCTTGCCTCAACGCACGGCTGAACGTTAATCTCGGCCATGAACGCTGGCAAACTACTTGACTATATCCCTAATACGTTGCATGTTATATGACTGTGCCTGGTTCACCATGTTGGTCACAATTCGAGCGACCTGACATTGTAAATTTAAGTTTCTGGTTGTTGATGACGAAACAGACATTTCTTGACGTAAGTTTGCAGCTAAGCTCTAAACAGGGTTTTCGGGTAGGTGCCTTGGCACATCTCATACGGTTGTTAAGAAGGTGGCTGCGAGTAAGCTAGACGGCAAATAAATGATGGAACACCACTAAAATTCTGCCAACTTAAAGTGGATCCGAAGTGTGGTGGCGTCAAATACCCTAATTTCATCGGTTCGCGTGGATATGTGCAAACGTGTTTGAACTGTTTATTGTAGATAGTTTTATACGCCACCTTTATATGTAAAAACACCGTGGTTGATAACATTTTCTAATGTAATATTTTTTGGAAACAGTTTAGAGAACCAGCATGTATTTGTTCACTCATCATCAGGCCAAATGCACGACTTTTATGTGGAGCACTTTTGTCACGGCTATACAAAGTAAAACAAATAATGAGCTCAAATGAAGTCAACCACCTCGTAGCTAAAAATGGAAACGATACTGTTATGTGATTATGTCACATTTATGACGTTGAGTTCGACACGAAACTGTCCGAAACGAGAGGTACTATTCCTTTCCTGGGAAGATGTGTACGAAACTGTGAATAGGGGACGCAGTACAAGACATTTTTTTTAGGGGGAATCGCAATGAAGGTACCTTGACACTACTGTAAAGGTACACACTTGACGAACCTGATGTTACTCGGCGACGACTTGAGAAGTTAGATTTGGATGTGATCAAACGTGGAGACTGTCTGAGTCAGCTGATGTGCAAAGTGTGTCGAGTTGGGAAAGCGTACCCGACTAATCGTGAGAAAACGACTAAATGAGAGGCAAGCCGCACTACTAAAGCAGTTCAGTCCACTAATGTTAGTCAATGAATTTCTAATCACTTCAGAACAGTGCCTTCATAATTTCCTCCCAATGCATCCAAATAGAAAGTTGCTCAAAATGTTATCATTAGACCCCGAGTTTTTTGTCCACAAAGTAAAACCAGGAAGTAGAGTTCAAAAACCTGTTTCTTCAGTTGACTCACCTTAGGTACTCATCTGTTCTAGATACCGAGCGACTGAAGTCTACAGTCATCAACCATTGTTATTAACGTCAACAAAGTGATTCAATCCCAAAATATTTTCTAACGTAAAAAATGTATCGCAGCAGCTCAATATCTGGGGGCAAATGAAAAAATTATTCTGTCCAAGCGAGGAGAAGTTGTTGAAATTGTTCTACCCTATAAGGTAAATTGCGCAGACCAGTTGAAGGTCATAATGGTTGATAATACGAAAGTTGAGCAGGCGGGAATTGCGAAAGATCAAATAAACAAATGAGAATAGCACTCTCAGTGATACTGCGTTCTGTGGAATAAAACAGAATGATCGCCTTCTCAACTTCCGAGCGAAGTCGATCCACCGAAACCAAAGTTCCCAGGCTTTATGGATCAAAGTGTAGGTACACCTCTCTGGCCTAAAACAGACATGTGTAACTCATCATCCCGCTTGCTGACTAACTGGTTTTTCCAGTTTTATAAAACCTTCAGACAGAAGCTGTCAAAATCAACTGGCCAAAAACGCCTCTGATAAGAGTGTCATCCTTGTTTACGATTGCTTTACAAAAACAGACGTTGGACGATTCATGTGATTTTATTTTGGCCAAAGAACTAGATGTCCGTATAACGTCACCAGAATTAAAACGAAAAAATACGATATGATGAACAAGCTCGTTTTCATAGATTCATCATCAGGTTAAATACATTAAAAATTACAATCTAACTTTACAAGGGGATCACGAAGAGGGTAAAAAGGGAACTTGTGGTTAATGAGGTAACTCAAACCAGTCTCAACTAATAATCATGTTACCACTTGAACAATAGGTTTTGACAGAATAACAAGATGGCGGTTGACTGAAGCAGGATTAGGAGAGCTAGGGTACTTTTGTACTTACAACATAATTTAAATTCAAAGGCGAACTATTTTGGCTAGCGGATAGTATGACAACGGGATTCCCACTTTGGCCGCTGTTTACAGACGCCTTCATGGCGAAGCTTGGAAATGTCTAAATGGAAGCAGCCATTCTAGGATGTGTTTCCTAAAAGCGATGTGTGAAGGATACTCTGTGGGTGAAGGGCGAACTTGTTACTCCATTAGATAGTGATTTTCAACGTGGTCCTCGTGAACGTAATGCAGACACCAGAAGCTATGTGTAACAATAATTTGGCTTTTCTTGGCATATTCATGCGGTGCCGTGCTGAAGAATCGGTTCAGTGTAAGACTTATCGGGAAGAAACCTGGACTGATCAGTACATCAACTTTAGCAGATTTTCCACTTTGATACTAAAAGGTATCACATAAACCGCTTGATAGATGTAGCCTACATAACATGTAATCAGACTACGATTTTCGACGAATTATTTTTTCCAACCATATCATTCCTGCAAAGTAGCCGTCCGGAGTGACTTATAAATAAGCCTATGCAGCGCCTCAAGAAGATGTACTAGGTACATTTCACGGAAAAGAAGACCGTGCATATTTTGTTATCGTACAAATGTGATATGCCTGCTGCAACAGTCACTAGGAGACTCGATACTGCTGTCAACAGAACATTCATTGCTGCCAAATTGCTCCTCTGTTTCAATTTCACCTCAACCATGTGTCCACAGTTAAGGGACAGAGTTCTTGTTTCTGGGGCTTCTTTTTGTATGTGCTAATTTATCTGTTCCCTTGGAAATGGCTAAACGGGGCAATCGGTAAGGCGCTTACCTGAACGTATCCGTGAGCATTATTCGGCCTTTGTCGATAGTGGAGTCAGTAGGGTAATTACCAGCTCACTTTTGACACACCTTGTCGAATTGCGCCATACCGTTAGATCGGCTTCTTCTTTCCACCCGATTTGCCGAGTCGTTGGAACTTAACCGTAAAGTGAAGTTTAGTTACGGCTGAGGCGGTCAAAATTTGATTGGATGATTTGCATTTATGCTCAAAGACGTTTTATTCAGACCTAGCGGTTGTCATAACCCGTGGTCCGTCGAATCCTCAAGGTTCCAGTTGCGCCGTATGTGTGGCATAATTATACAGAAGACTTGTGTACATTTGTATCTGTGACAATGTTGACTTCGTTTAACCTTGTCAGTTGTTTTGTTTCGTTTTGCCCAGACAAGATTATCCCATGGAGACTGCGTATTCCGACTGATAATGGATCAACGTCTTGATAATTCGGACAAAGGGTAGTCGGCGAATTAAGCTGTCAGAAATTCCGTGTACGTAAGATGGTAATTTGAATCACATACGCGTTGCTGTAAGATCAGCACTTGGAAGCTGAGGTTACCAAGCTAGTCGCTAGAGGGAACGTTGATTCTTTTGGAGTTCGTTTGGTGCGTTTGTCGTTCAACGTCCGGTGTGATGCAAATCGACGGATTCGTTGATGCCTGTATGACTTGTATGTATAAAGCCGATCTCAAATATATCTTTATTCGTCTGTTCTGTGAGCAGTAAACGAACATGAAGAATTTTATAACATAACCGCATATAAAATGTTTGTTTTCTTTTTTCATAACTCTCATTACTTTTCCGTTGAAACTTTCCTTCTTGGCGTTGTTTGACACGCTTTCAACTTCATCTGCACTCATTTGTTTTAACGAGCTCATCCCTTGTTGACTAGTAGATATTTGTGGACTCCTGTTTGGCTACTCCATTCTGAGTATTCACGCGCTGGATAATTTGTGTATCCGGTCATTTCACATTCAAAGTGAGAGATCACACTCACTACAATTTTGTCAAACAATACTGACGTTTTTCGGACCTGGAAGACAATCCGGTTAACCCGAATGTCCGAATAAGCGTTATTGAAATTGTCAAGTACGCGTTGCTGAGGGAATTGTTTTTAATCGCTAGTAGCGATTTAACACAAGAATGTTCCAGAAGTTCCTTTTCCCTCTACAACAGTGTATTGTGTGTCGTCATCATCAGTCAACGGGTTACCGTATCTACATATATACACATATTTGGCTGTCGTCAACACGACTCCGGGTACAGCCAACCTAATTCTATTTTCTTCTTCAACCACGGTGTGAAGGGATGTGTTAAAATGCCGGTCAGTCTGTCAGTTTACCTGAAGATGGTATGGTGGTGATCGGACGTGCTGAACGTCACTAACGCCGCCAAACACAGAGAAGTGGACGGAGCTGAGGTGATTGCTTTTATCGAAGACGGTTATTAAAAGGGTCATACGATCCAACATCATAAACACAAGGATAGACTTCGCGCAAGGGGTTCTCGTTGCTAACCAAGATAGGCAAATGACCAATCAATCGGACAATGATGGAAAATCGTCTGCAGGAGCGCATCCGTTCTGCTGAACGGTGAATGGTTACTGCGTTCACGGACGCCAAGACCACTAGATTAGCGAATGCCGAATGAACGTTCCTGGCAGCTGATACCGCTGTAATCATTGTATTCTCTGGTCAGCGGATGTTTGATATGATCAGGCTAAGATTCACGTCATACACTGTTGATGGCGTGAACGTCATGTGTTAGTTGTTGTGGTAAACTTGTTCGCAAGAGAAGCTTTGCAAGCCGGATTTGTTAACCTAGTCCGCAGCCTTTGCACGCATATAGGCTTTCCAGCCAGCCTCTTTCGAAACGAAGCACTAGACTCGAGTTTCGCTTTCATTAGAGCTCGTCAAGATTGCGATTAAATCTGTGATGCTCAGCTTGAAATTAACTGAATCCTCTATTGCTCACTAGCAATATGAAATATCTTCAGCAGGTTCAAGGAGATCTTAGATTTTCATCCGTGTCAGAAGTCCTAATCGCGATTACGTATGATAATTCAACCATGTCTAATGTAAAGTTAGTGGTGTAGCGTTCAACACGATTGCTTCATCAAAGCGTGGCTGGAGTTCTAGTCCCGGCCTTGGCAAGGATATGCACTGCTGACCAGCTCCTACAAGAGTGGAAGTCGACCCTAGTGCTTTTTTCAAAAGAGGTTGGCTGAAAAGCCTCTCTGCGCGCGAAGGTTGCGAGTAAATGTGAGTGATTCTCAGATTGAAATTGACTGAATACCCGACCACTTATTAATGAGTAAAAATATGCTACCAAATATCTATCAGTTCGGCAGTAACAGCTGGCAGCCAAATTCCCAAGTGAGATATCGTCTGTCACCAACGGCAATGAAAAAATCGACGGTAGTATTAAAAAGTAACTTGGAAACGGTCAGTTTGAACGGAGTTTAACTGTGGTGCCTTAGACCTGACCTGTTTTAATCGGGTTGGCGTATCATTCGCGATGACCGTGATATATCCTGTAAAATAATGCTATATTTAGCTCTAACGAAACAAAAGACTTAGGGGATCTGGATTCGCCCTTCTCGTTTGTGTAACTTACAAAACGTCTCAGCGGTGTGATAGACCTTGTCAGACGCCTTAGCTCGCAATCAGTCGCATTGTGTGCACACTGACCGCATTTTTGAAACTTTGATCTTTGAATAGACAGTTTCCGACGTAACGCTATTTCTGGCACTGTGTGTACGGGTTATGTGGATTTATCGTTTGTCACATGTCGCGTTGTCAGGGATGTGGGTAACTCCCTTACAGATAGTGAAATTAACCTATTTGCTAAGCCATTCTGCATTTGAGGAGTCATACTTAGGAATGAGTTGGCATTTGATATCCTGTTAATGAGGGGGCTCGTGAATGAACTCTTTGACGGAAGGGACAATTGATCTAACGGAAGACTTGAGTCCAGTTGGGCTTGTAACTGAATAGTGTAATTTCAGCGTTGACCCCGAAGTGTCGCTGAGTTCATGTTAACATAATTCAGACTATATCAGTATCTGGATTCATTTGGCGCCAATGGACTGAATGAAGGCAGTTGAGCACATTACAAGAGAGTGTGGTGAATATCACAAGTCGTATTCTTACGGTAAAAGTGAAGTCAGTCTTCAGCAGTAACAACGAGCATGCTGATTTTCCATTGTAGGCGTAAAGAAGCTCCTCAGGGATTGGCACCCCGAGCTTATAATGACCTTTCGATCAAGAATTTAGGGGAGAAATCAAATCACTGCTACTGGGACCTCATTTAAACGACTCTCAGCAACCTTGGTAACACTCGAGATTGACTTTTAATTTTGGAGTGAGCTTTGTCATCAGCAGGAATTACCCAGAACGACTGATGCCTAAATAAGACATCATCATATGGGCATACAGCTGGTTAATTGTTTTCGAATAAAAAGCAAGCCAAACTACCTCAGCTGATTTACCCAGTTTAACCCAACTCTGAACTTCCAACGAAAGTTGAGCTGCGCACGCATATATTTTCTTCACTTCCTATGAACAAAAATCAGTTGACGTTCCACAGTCAACCCCTAGGTTTTCCTANCACCTTGCAAACAACAACCGAGCTGCAAGTGAGAGTAAGGCGATGACCCACAATCAGAAAACATGTTAATTTTTAAATCGAGCAAGAGCGATCGGATAAATAATTTATGCTCAATACAATTGTGTTTGCGGATCATTGCGCATTGAGCCACTGGTTCACTTCGATGAGAAATATGTGCTATAAAACAAACAATTTCTCTCTTGGTTCACAACAGCTTATTGTGATTACACGAACTGTCGTGTGAGTGGATTTTGATCGGTAGGCGTTTGAATCAGAACCAGTCACGCAGCTACGTATAGATTCATTAAATACTTAGCTTGATGGAATGAAAATGTGTATCTATGTATTCTAACAAACCTGTGTTATGGGTGAATTGGATTTTTGCTTGGAAACAATTAGATATGGGAGGCGGAATCCCCTCTTTTGAAATACACACTGCGCAACAACTCTACAGTTTTTGATGATGATGGAACTGTACTTAGTTATTTCAAGGTGAATGAACTCCTTGGACTCAAGATTTTTGAACCTGAATCAACGGTGATTGATTTTTCTGGGTGCCCGGAGAAGTGGTTTAAAACAGCAACTCAAGTTTCAAGGTGAAACGGATCAGGAGGATGAAATTTGTTCCGTAAAACCATTATGTATAATTTAAATCTCGCTTAATATTGATTCAAACTGTGACAATCCCACAAGGTTTCTGGTCAGCTCCTTCCGAAAAATGCGCCAAACACCAGTCTCCTTCTTGTAAGAGCTGGTCTGTAGTGCATGCCAGTGATTTGAGATGATCAAGCAACCTCAACATTATTCACAAGTGAATGTGTTCAAGCGATTTTATATGTTAATTCAGTTATGCCCAATATGAACTCACCAACGCACTGGCTAACAAGGTTAATTCATGATGGCCTGGTTGTGGTTTTTGTGCCGACTGTGGTATGTACTATGGACGGGCTCTGAAGAGGAGTGAACTCGACTGTAATGCCCCGTTTCTCACGACGTTGACTGAAAAGCTTATTACGATACGACAATCGCAGTCACTTATGAGTGACTTTCTACCTACACCAATCGAAATCCCACACTGATTGTGAGCATAACCTTCGTCCAAACTAGAAAATAATAGATGTCGGTATGATGTAACCGCCGGCACAAACAGCTGAGTTACAAATTACTCTGTGTATCTGCAAGACAGCCTTCTTACGGTTTTCGCTGATTCACTTCATTCGAGAGCGCTACTTGATATCATACTCAGTTAAAGCACGGCAGCGTCATGAAACCCCATTAAACACTATCCTTGATAATGCATCTATCCAGATGTCAAGTGGGATGCGAGGCCTCCAGTGTGGTAGAAAAACATCCTACAGTAATTAGTCGTATAATAACTATCTTTGCGTTTTGTGCCAGTTAACAAGTCGTCCATTTCTTATGTTAACAAGTCGTGAGTCGTCATGAGATCACTCAACGTCTTTAAGGTATGACAGAGCGGTCAGAATATGGGTATGAAATAGTTGGCCAAGGGAGATGTAGGGTTTGCACGAGCTGTTTTTGGGCACACAGACAGGGGTTGTAGAGTCTGATGGCAATAGCCTCGGCCGTTGATAACAGTCGCAACCTGACAGCTCTGGAGTGGGGTTGACGAACCTTGTAGATAACGCGGATGGCTTCATCTGTATCAATTTGGTGACCGGTGTCAATTAAGTGGGAACCGATTGTACTGACAATGGGCTTTATCGAACCGTTGCGAAGCCATTTCGGTAGGTGTTCACGAATCCTTTCCGATAGCCGTCTTGTAGTTCTCCCAACGTAACCTGCTTGACAACAACAGGTGAGATGATAAACACAAAAGGACGGGGAAAACCTAGGCAAACTATGTTTGAGGTGTGGCACCAGTACCGGGGAGATATTGAACAATAAGATAACCCGTGTTGCTGGATAGGCCTTCTCCAATGCATTGCAAACTCGGAAAGTGGCAATTTCACTGGTAACTTCACCCTTGTATGATAGAGTAATAAAAATGGGTTTTTTATTCACCGTCTGGACAATTTCATGCATGTTTCTGTCCAGAAACCGCTGGGGATATGCGTTTAGACTCAGCACATCTCGAACGTGTTGGAGTTCATTGGATAAGGTGTCTGACGTGTATATCCTTTGCGCTCTGTTTGTTAAGCAACAAACCAAATTTCGCTTATACTTCAACGGAACAAAGCCGCAAAAGTGTGTGTGAACTGACCTTCGAATTGATCCGTCAGTCCTACGATACATAGTGATATCTAAAAACGATAGTTGGTTGTTCGTCTCTAATTCAGTAGGGAAAGCGATGTTGGGGTGTGCACGATTGAAACCAGCTAGTAAAGACCGTGTATCGTCCTTAACGTTTATTAGGCAAAATATACCGTTTATGTAGCGTCTATAGAGACAGTAATTATCGACGACGTGACGTAGTTCATTGGTCTCTAGTTTGGCCATGAATATATCTGCGAGCAACGGGCCTAACGGGGAGCCCACTGCTACGCCATCACATTGCCTATAGAGGTTTCCATTGAATTGAAATTGAACGTTTGAAATGAAGAATAGTAATAGCTCTTTTAATTTCGCGATGGGAATACCGACGTTGAGTTGCCCGTTCACAATGTAAGCGCACAGATAATCAATAGTTTCTCTTAACAGCACGTTCGTGAATAACGAGGTTACATCTAAGGAAACCATTTTGTTACTCTTGATATTCAATAAATCAACCGCATCCACGAAGTCAAAGTTATCCTTTAAATTGAATGGGGTCAGTTGTGCTTTGATTGGTTCCAGTAGCTCCACAAGTCACTGGGCTAAAGCATGATAAGGAGAATTGTACATGTCGAGGATCGGTCTTAAGGGCACTTCATTTTTGTGAACTTTAGGAGACCATAAAGGCGTGGGATGACCGTCCCTGTTAATCTGATGCGCTCAAAGATGCGTGCGTCAATCAAACCAGTTTGTTTTATATCACGGAGTAATTTGGATAGTTTCTTCTCTATAGCTGTTGTTCTATCCTTATCACTTTTCTTCTTAGTAAACTTTGATCTGTCGGACAATACAGTTGACATTTTTTCCACGTAATCGGTTTCATCCAATAGAACGATGCCGGAACGTTTATCTGGTCTCGTTGATTGTACGTTTGTATTAGCTCGTAACTCTTTTACAGCGTCTAAATGTTCCTGTTTCAATAGACTGCAATTCAATACCTTGCTATTCACGTATTTATAGCATGTATTAACGAGAGTAGTCTTGCAGTGTTCCGCGTTAAATTCTGAAAATGGAACGAGTTCACCCAATTGTTGGTGCAGGTTTTCAAACTGAACTTCAGTGTCTAGTCGATTACATTTAGATTTCGAACAACAAACTTTGGGGCCTAGCGATAGCACTTCTAACATCGTTTGATTCAAAATGACAGACGAATAAATGTGAACGTACCGTTGTGGTTCGTTGGGAAACTGAGCTTGTGGTTTGACGGGGTTCAATCCAGTAAGGGTGGGCAAATGAAGTTGACCAAATTATTTCACATTTCTGTTGCATAGGCCGCCCGGTTCTTACTGACAACTTGGTCCTCCTGGAAGGACCAGTCAACCACACATCAGTCAGCTGAAGAATACNGAAGCACTAGACTCGAGTTTCGCTTTCATTAGAGCTCGTCAAGATTGCGATTAAATCTGTGATGCTCAGCTTGAAATTAACTGAATCCTCTATTGCTCACTAGCAATATGAAATATCTTCAGCAGGTTCAAGGAGATCTTAGATTTTCATCCGTGTCAGAAGTCCTAATCGCGATTACGTATGATAATTCAACCATGTCTAATGTAAAGTTAGTGGTGTAGCGTTCAACACGATTGCTTCATCAAAGCGTGGCTGGAGTTCTAGTCCCGGCCTTGGCAAGGATATGCACTGCTGACCAGCTCCTACAAGAGTGGAAGTCGACCCTAGTGCTTTTTTCAAAAGAGGTTGGCTGAAAAGCCTCTCTGCGCGCGAAGGTTGCGAGTAAATGTGAGTGATTCTCAGATTGAAATTGACTGAATACCCGACCACTTATTAATGAGTAAAAATATGCTACCAAATATCTATCAGTTCGGCAGTAACAGCTGGCAGCCAAATTCCCAAGTGAGATATCGTCTGTCACCAACGGCAATGAAAAAATCGACGGTAGTATTAAAAAGTAACTTGGAAACGGTCAGTTTGAACGGAGTTTAACTGTGGTGCCTTAGACCTGACCTGTTTTAATCGGGTTGGCGTATCATTCGCGATGACCGTGATATATCCTGTAAAATAATGCTATATTTAGCTCTAACGAAACAAAAGACTTAGGGGATCTGGATTCGCCCTTCTCGTTTGTGTAACTTACAAAACGTCTCAGCGGTGTGATAGACCTTGTCAGACGCCTTAGCTCGCAATCAGTCGCATTGTGTGCACACTGACCGCATTTTTGAAACTTTGATCTTTGAATAGACAGTTTCCGACGTAACGCTATTTCTGGCACTGTGTGTACGGGTTATGTGGATTTATCGTTTGTCACATGTCGCGTTGTCAGGGATGTGGGTAACTCCCTTACAGATAGTGAAATTAACCTATTTGCTAAGCCATTCTGCATTTGAGGAGTCATACTTAGGAATGAGTTGGCATTTGATATCCTGTTAATGAGGGGGCTCGTGAATGAACTCTTTGACGGAAGGGACAATTGATCTAACGGAAGACTTGAGTCCAGTTGGGCTTGTAACTGAATAGTGTAATTTCAGCGTTGACCCCGAAGTGTCGCTGAGTTCATGTTAACATAATTCAGACTATATCAGTATCTGGATTCATTTGGCGCCAATGGACTGAATGAAGGCAGTTGAGCACATTACAAGAGAGTGTGGTGAATATCACAAGTCGTATTCTTACGGTAAAAGTGAAGTCAGTCTTCAGCAGTAACAACGAGCATGCTGATTTTCCATTGTAGGCGTAAAGAAGCTCCTCAGGGATTGGCACCCCGAGCTTATAATGACCTTTCGATCAAGAATTTAGGGGAGAAATCAAATCACTGCTACTGGGACCTCATTTAAACGACTCTCAGCAACCTTGGTAACACTCGAGATTGACTTTTAATTTTGGAGTGAGCTTTGTCATCAGCAGGAATTACCCAGAACGACTGATGCCTAAATAAGACATCATCATATGGGCATACAGCTGGTTAATTGTTTTCGAATAAAAAGCAAGCCAAACTACCTCAGCTGATTTACCCAGTTTAACCCAACTCTGAACTTCCAACGAAAGTTGAGCTGCGCACGCATATATTTTCTTCACTTCCTATGAACAAAAATCAGTTGACGTTCCACAGTCAACCCCTAGGTTTTCCTATCCGCAAAGTATGTTAGACAACTGGACTATGAGCTGTAAGTTATGAACTTGTTTTCTAAGTTTTCTGACTTCAGTCTGTCTTAATCATCATGTATTGCTAACTGTTTTTGCTTTTGTCAAGATAACAATTCATACTTGTCACAGCCGATAATGATCATAGCTGGTCAATAGAAGACCAGAAGGGAAATAAAATCATGGTTTCTTCAAAGGCGGGCCGCGGTGCTAGAAATCTTTTTGTTGAATAAGTTACACTGATCGAAATATAGACTAAACAAGAGGAGAAAACATCTAAGAGACTGGGAGCCCAGGGAGGAAAACTTTTGCAAAATCGATGACCCACATCATCATCATCATCATCATCATCATCATCATAGACAGCAATACATCAGTGGTTCACACCAATGCTTAACTGCCACACAACCATGAAGGAAAAGCAATCCCTATATAGAAAGAGAGAAGGAAAAAGAAGGGGACGGGAAGGGACCTAACTACTGAAAAAGACTACGTCCCTATTCAGACATTCAGCATCAAGGTGCCTACACCTTGCAAACAACACAACCGAGCTGCAAGTGAGAGTAAGGCGTCATCAGCGAGACAGCTTCCTTACGGCTTTCACTGCCNAGGATGAAATTTGTTCCGTAAAACCATTATGTATAATTTAAATCTCGCTTAATATTGATTCAAACTGTGACAATCCCACAAGGTTTCTGGTCAGCTCCTTCCGAAAAATGCGCCAAACACCAGTCTCCTTCTTGTAAGAGCTGGTCTGTAGTGCATGCCAGTGATTTGAGATGATCAAGCAACCTCAACATTATTCACAAGTGAATGTGTTCAAGCGATTTTATATGTTAATTCAGTTATGCCCAATATGAACTCACCAACGCACTGGCTAACAAGGTTAATTCATGATGGCCTGGTTGTGGTTTTTGTGCCGACTGTGGTATGTACTATGGACGGGCTCTGAAGAGGAGTGAACTCGACTGTAATGCCCCGTTTCTCACGACGTTGACTGAAAAGCTTATTACGATACGACAATCGCAGTCACTTATGAGTGACTTTCTACCTACACCAATCGAAATCCCACACTGATTGTGAGCATAACCTTCGTCCAAACTAGAAAATAATAGATGTCGGTATGATGTAACCGCCGGCACAAACAGCTGAGTTACAAATTACTCTGTGTATCTGCAAGACAGCCTTCTTACGGTTTTCGCTGATTCACTTCATTCGAGAGCGCTACTTGATATCATACTCAGTTAAAGCACGGCAGCGTCATGAAACCCCATTAAACACTATCCTTGATAATGCATCTATCCAGATGTCAAGTGGGATGCGAGGCCTCCAGTGTGGTAGAAAAACATCCTACAGTAATTAGTCGTATAATAACTATCTTTGCGTTTTGTGCCAGTTAACAAGTCGTCCATTTCTTATGTTAACAAGTCGTGAGTCGTCATGAGATCACTCAACGTCTTTAAGGTATGACAGAGCGGTCAGAATATGGGTATGAAATAGTTGGCCAAGGGAGATGTAGGGTTTGCACGAGCTGTTTTTGGGCACACAGACAGGGGTTGTAGAGTCTGATGGCAATAGCCTCGGCCGTTGATAACAGTCGCAACCTGACAGCTCTGGAGTGGGGTTGACGAACCTTGTAGATAACGCGGATGGCTTCATCTGTATCAATTTGGTGACCGGTGTCAATTAAGTGGGAACCGATTGTACTGACAATGGGCTTTATCGAACCGTTGCGAAGCCATTTCGGTAGGTGTTCACGAATCCTTTCCGATAGCCGTCTTGTAGTTCTCCCAACGTAACCTGCTTGACAACAACAGGTGAGATGATAAACACAAAAGGACGGGGAAAACCTAGGCAAACTATGTTTGAGGTGTGGCACCAGTACCGGGGAGATATTGAACAATAAGATAACCCGTGTTGCTGGATAGGCCTTCTCCAATGCATTGCAAACTCGGAAAGTGGCAATTTCACTGGTAACTTCACCCTTGTATGATAGAGTAATAAAAATGGGTTTTTTATTCACCGTCTGGACAATTTCATGCATGTTTCTGTCCAGAAACCGCTGGGGATATGCGTTTAGACTCAGCACATCTCGAACGTGTTGGAGTTCATTGGATAAGGTGTCTGACGTGTATATCCTTTGCGCTCTGTTTGTTAAGCAACAAACCAAATTTCGCTTATACTTCAACGGAACAAAGCCGCAAAAGTGTGTGTGAACTGACCTTCGAATTGATCCGTCAGTCCTACGATACATAGTGATATCTAAAAACGATAGTTGGTTGTTCGTCTCTAATTCAGTAGGGAAAGCGATGTTGGGGTGTGCACGATTGAAACCAGCTAGTAAAGACCGTGTATCGTCCTTAACGTTTATTAGGCAAAATATACCGTTTATGTAGCGTCTATAGAGACAGTAATTATCGACGACGTGACGTAGTTCATTGGTCTCTAGTTTGGCCATGAATATATCTGCGAGCAACGGGCCTAACGGGGAGCCCACTGCTACGCCATCACATTGCCTATAGAGGTTTCCATTGAATTGAAATTGAACGTTTGAAATGAAGAATAGTAATAGCTCTTTTAATTTCGCGATGGGAATACCGACGTTGAGTTGCCCGTTCACAATGTAAGCGCACAGATAATCAATAGTTTCTCTTAACAGCACGTTCGTGAATAACGAGGTTACATCTAAGGAAACCATTTTGTTACTCTTGATATTCAATAAATCAACCGCATCCACGAAGTCAAAGTTATCCTTTAAATTGAATGGGGTCAGTTGTGCTTTGATTGGTTCCAGTAGCTCCACAAGTCACTGGGCTAAAGCATGATAAGGAGAATTGTACATGTCGAGGATCGGTCTTAAGGGCACTTCATTTTTGTGAACTTTAGGAGACCATAAAGGCGTGGGATGACCGTCCCTGTTAATCTGATGCGCTCAAAGATGCGTGCGTCAATCAAACCAGTTTGTTTTATATCACGGAGTAATTTGGATAGTTTCTTCTCTATAGCTGTTGTTCTATCCTTATCACTTTTCTTCTTAGTAAACTTTGATCTGTCGGACAATACAGTTGACATTTTTTCCACGTAATCGGTTTCATCCAATAGAACGATGCCGGAACGTTTATCTGGTCTCGTTGATTGTACGTTTGTATTAGCTCGTAACTCTTTTACAGCGTCTAAATGTTCCTGTTTCAATAGACTGCAATTCAGTACCTTGCTATTCACGTATTTATAGCATGTATTAACGAGAGTAGTCTTGCAGTGTTCCGCGTTAAATTCTGAAAATGGAACGAGTTCACCCAATTGTTGGTGCAGGTTTTCAAACTGAACTTCAGTGTCTAGTCGATTACATTTAGATTTCGAACAACAAACTTTGGGGCCTAGCGATAGCACTTCTAACATCGTTTGATTCAAAATGACAGACGAATAAATGTGAACGTACCGTTGTGGTTCGTTGGGAAACTGAGCTTGTGGTTTGACGGGGTTCAATCCAGTAAGGGTGGGCAAATGAAGTTGACCAAATTATTTCACATTTCTGTTGCATAGGCCGCCCGGTTCTTACTGACAACTTGGTCCTCCTGGAAGGACCAGTCAACCACACATCAGTCAGCTGAAGAATACCCGAGCGTAGTGCTTTTGAGAGAAATACTGTAGTTGAAACGTGCAGTTTTGTCTTGTTGCTTTTTGAGGTAAACTAATGTTACTTGGTCAACAACCCCCCTCATTTTTGGTTGAAAATATGCAGAATAAGGCGCAGGTGGAAACCACATGCGGCGTATTAGAGGAAAATGTGCAAAGATTGAAAAAACACCTTCCGATTGGCCAAATGATCTGAGCTACGAATAACACAGTCCAACCAGCAGGATACACCGAATGAATCCACCTTAGACCTTTTGCGAGAAGAATAGAGTAACTTGTTCATAGTAGTTTTGAGAGTAAAACATAAGTTTATTCCTATATATTATTTGATTACCTAACCAAAATTTAACAGCTGTGGGAAAGACTTCAATCTCACATCGTTAGCTCAGCATGAACATGTGGTAGGTGAAATTAGTCGAATTTTGTTTCCAGCTGAGAATATGGATGGCTTAATTAGGAAAGACAAGTTTTGAACTTAAACCACATGACAACGGTTTAGAGATTTGGAACTCTCTGCCCAGCAGTGGTGTGTGTTCGGTTTTCACAGTCATGTAGTTATGGGTGCACTAACATTCGGTTGCTTGAAGTATTCGGCAATTAAGAAAACAAAGAGTTGGATTGCAGAAATGAAACTAAAAGCCGGTGTGGATCAAAAATTCAAGCAAAATCTCTTGATCACCAAAATCCCATATTAAAAACACTGGCCTATCCAACATTTGTGTAACTTCAGCAACTGGGTGGTATCTGTTGATGGACCCTAAGCCTAGACATTAAATTCTGGGTGGTGTTTAGAACCGTGAGTGAGAGCGGTTCAGTTCGAGTACCCTTCTTCGTTGGGGTTTGAAAAGCAACAAAATATCGGTATGCTTGACTGATGCCATTTATCTGGTGTACTTACTTACCAGAGTTGCTAGTGAATTATTGTGGAATTACATTTGTAGAACGCATGGCTCCTTAGTTCGTATTCGTGCCGAATCACTTAGGGAGATTGCGAAACGACAAACGTTGTCGGTACAGGCTAGAATCCGCCATTGATACTAAGTTTCTGTGGCTCCGTAGATAGAATTGGGTCACAACTGACCAAGTGTCAGTTCCATTAGTGAGTCCTTATTTACATAGAATAAGGCACGTTACTGGAAAAACTAGTTTCTTCCTCAGCGGGGTGAAGACTGCGCTCACCAGTTTGAGCGCCATGTGCTTCACGAGAACATGCATAGACTGCCCGAATGCTTACGCCTGCGGCATTTCAAAGTTTAGCGGAAATTGTGGCATACGTTTTTAGGCCGACTGGTCACAAACTCTGCGAGAAAACTGTTATATAGGCCTGAAATACTTTCGGCCAATTGTTACCCTAACAAAAGTATTCAGAATGTGCAACTCCTTAGTATTAAATTCACTTTGATGAAGGTAAAAGCTGCAATGTTCACACTCATCTGGTAGACGAAGCCGCTTGAGAAAAACGGTAGAATATCATCCCAGGTTCATCACGTGTGCAAATTAAAAGACTTCATCAGGCATTAATCTTGAATTACACAACTTAACTGTATGGTTGATTTAAGGATTTGATTACACTGCAAATTTGTGGCTGAACAATGAACTCAACCACTTGGGAAGCGGGAAACCAGAACATATTGTTAGAAGTGTTTATTACTATTCAGAATACTAAGCATTCTAAACGGATGTCTGACACCATGTGATTTTAATGAAAAGCTACACTGCTCTGTGAAAAATAAAACGCCTCCATAAAACGCTTCTTTTATTCTATACTGATGAACAAGAATTTAACACAGTGATTCTCATGCTGGCGAAAACTCAAAATTCTTCAGCACCTCCATGAACGTAACGATTTAAGTTTACCATTCCCTATTTTGACTCCAAATGGTTCACCTTTAGCTATAGATTGTTGCACATGGAGATAGTAAAACATACTCTAGTGCAAGTCGCTTGATTACTCGGGTATTGCTTTGTTTTTGGACGAGAAAACCGGTAATTTATCTCACACTGCGCAAGTAAGCAGTATTGTGACATTATAGGCTTACAAATAGGGCAAACTAGTGGTAAAATCATTCGCTTCATTAAACTATAAAACTCACATGTAACAACTCTGAAAGATGTTAGTCAATCAACTAAACAGGTGCCATTATTAAATTAACCGACATTGGTCAGTTCAGCAGCATTGGAAAAGATATAGTTTTTTCAAACTTAGAATGATTCTCCTGTAGAATATTATAGCTTATTTGACTAGGTGACTCCCAGTGTACATGAAATAATATGTTTCGTTTAACAATCCTTCCAAATTTCCGGCAAATATATAGTCGTGGGTACAGGTTGATAATTGCCAAGGACTTGCTTTTATAAGACATTATCAGACAGTGATGGCTGAAGCAACGGACTTGTAAGATTCGAAAAATATGGGAAGGACACAATGTAGCGGAGACTGTGGAGGCGAAAAACGTCACTAATCACACAAATCAGCCAAATTAATTAGATAGTACGCAAGGTAGTGTCGATAAGAATTTGAAAGCGTCACCAAGCGTTTTAACCCCAGCCTTAAAAATATCACCAAAGTCACTCACTACGTCGTCGAATCTAATTACCTTAAATAGGTTTAAAGTGTAATTTATACATTAAGACTACAGTATACTTCTGTCATCGTGCTGTTTGCAAACGTAGTTAGCTCTAATATGATATTAGTTGTAGGCAGCAATGACTCTTCCATTTTCCATAAGAATTGATTTGAATCAATCGTTTAAGGGGTGAAACACTTGTTCCCATTTAGTTCTCAAGTTTACGTAAGGTGAACATGAGGTGCTGTTTGTATGGTGGTTTCAGACGTGTTTTCTGTTGAATACCACGAATAAAAAAGTTTTGAATGAAAATGAAAATATCGTTCGTCACGTTTTCTCAAAGCCACAGTGATGGTTGCTGGGAAGTGAAACTCTGATTTCGAGATAACATCGAATCCGACATCGAATCGACAGAGCATGAATTTAAGGACCATGAAATTAAAGCGATGGTGAGGTCTGTGAAGCGACCTGTGCGGGTGTACTGAAAATATTTGACAACAGAGATTTCGAAGTGCACGAAATACAACTTGACGGCCTTTTGCTGACTGATAACTACGCAGTTCTTGGGCTGAAAACTCTGCTCTCTTACCACAAAATATTCCAGCGTTAGACTCATTGTTTAATAACCTCGTACATTCATGGCCATCCATCATGATTGTTTGGCAAACTTATTACAAATAATTCACTGCACACTGAGTTAACTAAATAGTTAACAGATGTCCGCAGACATAAATAGTGAGTTGCTAAAGGGGTTTGTCAGTTTTGTCAGTTTTTGCGCACGTCTATAAAAGTCGTCTTCGGTTCTGACGAACTGTTATGCAGCAAGGAAAATACATTCGATGGAGACCATATTCGAAGAACTTGGACCTCTAAAGAGGATTGTTATAGCGACTATCCTGAATTGCTCACTGAGCGTTCAATTACGTACCCACTAGGAGAGTGAAGTACAATGGATTACAGCGCTGTCTGAGTCAACTATAAAAAGGAAAGCTCTATACGCAGCAGAATAGCTTTCTTTTTCATCAATAAACTAATCCGATTTTGTCTCCCAACCAGCCGCTTTATCCGCTTGTTTGCTTATCACTGTGATGACACACGCACACTGGGGGATCAGAGAGACGGCCGGACAGTAGGGCCTGCGAGCATGTATCGAAACCGTTAAGTCAGTAAATGCGTCCGATGGATAACAATCATGTGCCATTTGTTCCAAGCTGGACCTCATCGATCGATAGACCGGATATGCGTCCGAAGTTTGTCTAAGTCGAAGCTGAACATCCACACAAATTTTGTCCACTAATTACTGTCTGTCTGTTGGCGACTGACCATTGCGTGGATCCAACTTCAGGGTTCACTGCAATTGGGTATGGGGAAGTTAACTGTTTAAACCCTTGAAAGCCTTGCTAATTGCTCTTCATCAACCACAGTTGCAAGTGCAACAGAAACTGCGACGTTGAAGCTAGCAAGGTTTTAACAGACGTAAATGTTACACACTTGCCCGTCCGTTCGCGGCTGTCTATATTTGTGCGCAAACTTTCATAGGGCTTACTTTACACTTTGTACGACTGATGAAAGTTCGAAAATCGGTTTCCTATTGCAAACAGCGGTCAGCTAAGGAAACTGCTTAAGTTCATTAAGGTTTCGTCGATCATCAACCATATACCCTTTTGCCATGCCCAGAAAGATCCAATAGTGAAAATACGTCTTCTTTGTCTTTCATTACTAACAGAAAGGTCGCTCTGGAAAGCCAGTTATTCATTTAGCCAGTTATTTTTTATTTAATCGTTAGCTCACTTTTATGTGCTTCACGTCATCTTCAATACGGTGTGAAGTAAAATCAATTCCTTTGTTTTGCTTTCACCCGCTGTTATTCTAGTTGATTAACTCACATATATTCCACTTTTTTCCTTCCGTATATTTTCTTTGCCATGTCCTGTCATCTTCTGTTAGGCCACATATTAGTCCTCACAGTCGTTCTATCTTATGATGTAGATTCGATGTTGCTTGCACCCTTGGTTGTTTACTCTATCCGGTTTTAACTCAACTAGTACACTCGAGGACAACCTAGTCCAATCTCATCTGATTTAATTTCAATTCCTACAGTGTTTGATGATAATGTTGCATGCTTACCCACGATAGTCTGTGTATTGCAACAGACATCACTGATTAACATGTTTTAGAAAAAAACATCCTTCCTAAGTTTACTTGCTTTTTAGGAACTCCTCCAGAACACGGTTGTTGTAAGTTTCAGTATCTTTGATAAATGTAAGTTAGCTGTGCGTCTGAATCTATTGTATAGGCAGTGGAAACATTCCGGAAAAATCATCGTTTGCAAAACTCACAAATGTACACCTTGATAAGGTGGAAAGTGCCGGTTTACGTCTAATGCCTATTTTCACCATACAACTATCATATCTGCTTGGACTTTAACATTTCTCCTCATAAACGGGTTTGAAGATCTTCCTTTTATAAAATACCATTGGGATTTCCATACATGTTTCATAGTTATTTTGTTGTACTCATCGTTGGGCAGTAGGACACAGACAATTTGTGTCCGAACCTGAGCAACCACTAAGCCTGACTGTTCTGATTCATCTGAATTTAAGATCTTTATCTACTGGGGACCGGTACTTTCTTGTGTGCTATAGATGTGAGTGACTAGCGTTTGCTCACAAAAGATCTCTATTTGTTTTAGACCTGGTGAAGAAGTTCTACCTTCATAAGGAAATAAATTGAAAATATCTTAGACGACACTTTTGTTAAATGGTACAACACCTATTGGTAAATCGCAAGCCTCTTTTGTTGTGTGACTGCCACACAGGTTGGGGGGAAATGAATAAGTGGATGTTTTGAACAACGGCATATGTGCGAATGCGTCGTTATATGAATATAAGTACATAAATAAAAAAAGGGTTTATCATAGGATGACAAAGCTCTGCCGGATAGAGTTCGATATTTGCGTTCATCGGCGTGAGAAACATTGATGGGTGTGCTGTCTGTGGTAGATTCCTGATGTTCGCTTGGTGAAATGAATACCCTTTAGCACATGATTGTCTTCAGTGAAGAAAACAGATTTTTAGTTTTTGTTCCACAAAGCAGTTTGAGATTTAGGGAAAGCGTTCGGTGTAAGAGAAAATGGGAGGTTTACAAGCTAGGTCGTGGGTGTAGCTTGACATATTCAAGGATGTGGGCGTTTACGTGCCTGGGTCATATTATCCAGAGCAAGCGGACGCTAACAAAATTTAAGAGCTTACAATTTACATCCTTTGGGCTGCAAAGATCGATGCTTCCGTGGAAACCAAAAGGAAACTTCTGGAGGTAATAAATTGTTTTGAATGTTTTGGAAGGAAAGATGCTACTCAAGCTAGAATTAACTTGAACGTAATCACAAAAGACTTACGAGTATTCCGTTACTATACTAAATGCTGAGCAGAAATTTGTTATTTAGCAGCAAAACTTATGGCGTGAATATTTTTCAACCTGGACGCTGAAAGGGGTTTTTGATGTAAATTTTGTAGCAATGAACGGATGATTACCAAAAATGTGATTACCAAAGAATGATACATAGAACATTTTTCTAATTGTACGCAGTAAGCGATAGCGAGTAGGTCTCACTCCACGAACATTTCGTTATGGCAGGTGAAGTCAGTCTATAGTTTCTGTCTGGTTTAGGTTGTCAGATTTAGTTACATAACATTGATCACGTGTGTTGTACGAAGTCTTCGGGAGCATTTTCTGCATCGAGATGACAGTGTTATATAGTTATAAAGAGACTACGGCAAACCGGGCCTGAAGGTCAACAAATTTGTATGATTGCAACCTCCAACTGTCTTTAAAAACTAAGTTTTAATTACTGTAACACGTCTTAGTTAAAATGGGATATTACAAGCTTGATTTGAGCCGAACGAAACTTCTATACTGTACGGATTCAAGGCAACATTTACTGACGCGTTGGATTACTCACCGAAAAAGCTAATCTATCAAGAAAGAATTTTTAGGTAATTATTCGATTTGTTTTGACTTAGAAGATATGCCAGTTAGGAAAACCTTGCTTTGCAATACAACTCAGCGGTTTATCCAGACTTTCTCTCAAGGAGAAGCTAATAACAGCTGGTGAGAAGACTAAGAGACAAAACCGGCGCATGATCTTGTGGTGAAATCAAGTGTCTTCTTGGTGATTATTCATAATAGCCTGGTTTTAATAAAAAAATTATAATGCTGATAAAATGAACGACGTACATAGGCATGGACATATAGAATCCGTGGTTGCTTATAATCAAGAGCGACTGATTGCCATTTTTTGAACAACGTATACTCTACTGAGAAGGGCAACAGATTTCATATACTGGTCGTAGGTAATCAGCCAACTTCTCACCGAACCTAAGCAACACTTCAAGAAGTGCGCGTAAACCAGTTTCACACGTACACCACACATCACGATTAATGTTGGTGTCGATTACAAGCGCATTTTACATTGATCGTTGTTGACCACCAACAGTGTTACAACTCGCTGGTGTTTTCGTAAATTTCTGTGCGAACCATCGACAGATGCAGAACATTATATCGTACTTTGACAACACCAGACGGACCAGATAAACAAACAACTCAAAATTGAAGTAATATGTTAAATAATTCGGACTTGCCAGAACCCAGTCACAGCTACAAACCACTGAATGTAGTCCAGAGGACATCAGTTTGTGTGGCTTGCACAATCTGTCATTTATTGTGGAGTTTTCATTTAGCCGGCGCCAGAGAGAAAGAATTTTGGTTTGCCATCATCGTTTATCGGTGTTGCCGAATTAAATGGACGAAAATTCAATCAACTTGGCTAAAGCCTACTTAATGACGAGCCAAATTACTGTTTGTGTACACCGTCACAACAGTCCCAGATGGCTGTCTCATGAAAGCATGTTCAGGGTTCTAAGCCCGGTAGTGACAAGATACACACTAATAAAGAACTAGGACGACAAAGTACTCCAGTCTAACACCTCGTTTTCAAGAAGGCTCAGCCGGAACGTTTATCCGAATGTTAAACAGTTTTCAAATATGAGGAATGTTCACCTTAAAATTATTCGGTGTCTTAAGTTCTCTTCAGAAAAACGAGGTGGCGCACGCTTGACAGCAATTTTTATCCGTTCATATCGTGCATTTGTGTTTTTGTCCAGATATCCTTGTACAGGGAAGTTTATACTTGGGCATATCCTTCTTGCGAACGCATAAGGCGCATATTTTCCAATAGATTCCATTCCGTGAGTACAGTTTTTCCACTGCCATTCACTTGGTAACGAACGTCAGCATCTTGATTTAGAACCTTCTGTGTTATTTGCTTGTCAACTTCCAAGTAGCATAATCAAGCAAAGTCAATGGTAAGCTTCTGGTTAACGTTCTTAAGAGCACCGATGGGAATAAATATCTGAGTATGAAAAAAGTAAACAAAAGGCGTTTAAATCATCGGCTTACGGCTTTTTGCCAACAAAAGCACTAGCATTATATGTTTTT
Source organism: Paragonimus westermani (assembly GCA_008508345.1). NCBI lineage: Eukaryota > Metazoa > Platyhelminthes > Trematoda > Plagiorchiida > Troglotrematidae > Paragonimus > Paragonimus westermani. The sequence goes on from QNGE01001657.1 coordinate 89,988, forward strand.
AAAACGAAATACTACATGACATTTAGCAGTTTCTGACTTAATTCTCGTCCACAAAAAGACGGTCCGTGACAAAGCAAGTCAACCATTCGGTTTCTTATTTGAATAAACTTGGTATTAAAATAGCTTAGTGAATGAACAGGAAAACCTGATCGTTTTTGGTTGGAGATATGTAGCAAATTTCCCTATCATTACTGCAAGCAAAACGAAGCGAAAATTTAATCATCAACTTAGCTACCTAATTTAATCAAAAAAGTGACCCACAGTTCGAAAAGAGCAGCTAAGAGGTGGTTCACTTGATTGTTCTGGCAGTCCATAGACTGGTAATCAGTGATAAATGGTGCAGCTCAACCACACCTTCTTGTTAAGTTACATAATTTTCAGGAAAACGGTTGACAAAATCACGCCTCACTATAAAGAATGCTTCTTTCCAGCAAAGATAACAACAGAGAATTATGTCATAGCCGCAGAATAAGAGTCATCGCATTTGATACACATATTTTGGACTGGTGTCCTTAATCATTAGCGACCTACACCGGAAGGATTAACAGACTGGCACAAACTACAACTCTTTCAGAGCATGACTTTAAAAACTACATATCATTATGATACAAAATCATATCATATCTCTACATGAACCCACACAGTTTTTGGACGCAAACGTGGTTTCTTTTGCTTTCGCAGCCGACGGGATTTCCTTGCTGGCACAAGTTTATGTTGAAAAAGGTTGTGGAACTTGGGGCACAGTTTTTAATTAACACACATAAACGTTGCTGAGATGCTGTGAAAACCAACTGAGGTATGCGTTTTTCCGTGAGCTTAGTGGGTTCTAGTCTTAATGGGCAATTCTTAAAGAGATGAATAGGTTACTCTAACCTAACCCAAATATAACCTGTTCACATATGTGGGAGACTAAGTGAACGTTTATAGAGAAGCTTGGTTGTGAAACCAGAGTGAGTATTTCCTCCCAAAGGGCAGGAAAGATATAATTCGTTCATCACACCCGAATATTTTTATCCCAGCGAATATTGAGAATACTGCAAATAAAGATTGAAGTAATGCACCATTAAACGACTTTTTTCAAAATATATGCATTTGTGTGTTACCGTGAGGAGCTGATTTCCAGGGATGTAGTTTTTCCCGATTAAAAAGTGGGGTGCACGATGCACTTTCAATCACCGTGTGGAAACCACTTAACACACATCGCAACAAATCATCTGGTATGGATTAGGTTCATCCGGGAGTGGGCTATGTGAAATGTGTGAAACCGATGATGAACGTCATGTTGCACTTCACACGCAATAATAGTCTGATCGAATTCGCACACAGTTCTGATCGATGTTGTTATTGGTTTCGGCCTATCAGCTAAGTCAACAGACACGTATGTCTGGCTTACAAGTAGAGCCATAGTTAACTAGATGTTCTGTATACCAACACGCATAAATGTAAACTGTTTCAAGGTTGTCTGCTGGAACAAACTGAAGGTTACTTTGACATGAACAATGATATTTACATTGAATCACCGTAAGGCTGATAAGACCAGACAAAATTTCTACAACACTGGAAACAGAATTAGACTCAGTGAATCCAATAATTTTCACATTTGTACTAAGGGCGAAAGTGTATATGGTTCCAGAACAAATTAATTGCTGTACACACAACTTATCCTTTTTGTAGACCTAAAGTTGGAGTGGGCTCTGATAGACAACCATACACTACTTATAATTGTATTTTACTGAATTGTTTTACTCTCTGATGTTTTATTTGACATGAGGATATTAAAAACATTGTTTGCCTAAGTAATTTTATGTAATAACTACGCTGTGGTAATTTACCGACATGCAAAACAACCTCCAACATTCATTCGGCCACACCCGAATCTGTAACTGGCAAATCGCTTGTTTCACTTTGACGATCAAACAAAGAAATAATCACTTCCCGATTTCACACACACTTATTTTGGATAATGATTTGATAGTGGTTATTGAATGCACCACATGACGATAGATTTTTACGCAATCGGTCTTCCGGAATGCATCAACCAACTCTGTTGGGTGATGAGCTGGGCATCTTCAGCGAACTAACGGGGAGCAATACCATCAAGTCAACGAACAAAACCGATAGGTCGATGGCGAAACAAAATCATTGACACAATTAAGCAATCGGCATGATAAGCAGCAGTGCATTCTTCTATAGCAGCGTTCTTCAACCTTAGAACAAGATTCGCACAGAAGCAGCTAAGTAACTATAATATTTAGTGATTTTGAATGTATTACTTCTGCATGACTACTGAAAAATCATGTATTCTTTACTCTGAATTCACCTAATTCCAAGGGTACAACTTGGCCACTTGAAGTGCTATCGCCTGTCGACCATGGTGTGCACTATCCCACGCCCGCTGTGACCGAGAAAACTTACTACCTGGAACGTCGTTTGCATTCAGTTTTGTCCAGGTTTTGCCTCGGGATTGACCATGTTGACTTTTATAGAGGTGCCAACTGAATATTCATTTTAGACGCTCAGAACTGACAGGTTTTTTCTAACACGTCCGAGTGTAATTAGACCAGTTTTTTGTTTTTGTGAACACTTGTCCTTTCTTCCTCATTGACATGCATTTTTAAAGACCTATTTTGAAGGGAGGCTTAGGATTGCGAAACATATGATAGTATGCGGTCTTTGAACGCCATCTATTCACTTTTAACCTTTTGGAAGTGCGATATCAAGACAACCTTCCTGTCTACCTTGTTGCGGATCAGCAACTGTGTCTTAGTGCTAACTACTGCTTGACCAACGTTATCATCGGGTGTTAGTAGACGTTCTCTGAAGGGGGCTATTCTTTGTTCCTTCGGGACAAGCACTCACCGAAATCGCTGCAGCGCTTAGCTACGAAAATTCTGAGACGGAAAATACAAATCCTTAGATCACGATCAAATATCGAGAGAAAATATCTTTTTCTTCGTCCGAGAATCTTGTTAGTCACACGGGTTTTGGTGATATATATATTATTAAAAATAGTAAAAATATGCTTGTTGGTCAGAATGCACGCCCTCCATTTCATACTGCTGTGCTATACAGATTAAACGCAAATACCTACATACTATGAAGTTGTTGTGATTGGTCTGCAATTAGTACTTTGAAACGAGCACCACAGATATGGTGCTTCAAATATGTTCAAGATGAAAGTTGTGTTGTTTTCCTGACACAATATGCTGTTTGGAAAGTGTGACCTTTGGTTGATCCTCGCCAGATGTAAATAAAAAACAAGCAGGCGTTTGTGTTTATCACAGGGAAATTAAAAGGCAACTACCCTCTAGGTTACGATCAACCCTGGAAAACCAGGTGCGTGAAACCCCTCAGTCCCGGTAGCTAACTTTGGTTTGCTCGTTGCTTTTCCCATTCTCACAGTCCCCTTAGATGAACACGATTTGGATGCCAGCCTCGCGTTTTTAACTAACATAAACAGCGTTTTAGTCGGAACAGCCAGCCGGTTCGTCTCCAATATATTTATGATGAGTATGGAACAACTGTCATAGACAAAAAGATTTGGGGTTTCACTTGACAAGTTTATTTTCGAAATTAGTCATATCAATCCAATCTAGGCCAGTAACTCGCCCCTGAACAATTCGGAGTTGCTGGGATTATGTAACTATCGCCACTGTAAGGGTACCATCAAGAATGCTCTAATTCAATGATGTTGCTCCCGTGGTAAAAAAAAGTTACTTTACGTCAATAAAAATCCAGTTTGTGTCGCTCACACACATGGTGTCACCATGTGACAGTTGATTGTGTTGAGTTTTTTACTTGCCAGTGGCCACCAAAGTAATTAATGTCTCCGTTTTGTTATCTAGCTTCCTAGCTGTTTACAAACCATGGCAATCCATCTAGAAATAATGATGTCAATTTCCATCCATTTATGTATTACAAATCTAGCTGTTCTCCATTTCATCCATGGGTCAAGCTTAGCACTCATAAGCTGAAATATCTAACACTTTTTTCAACAGTCTAGATGAAAGTAGAATAGTTTGCAATTTATGCATGAATGTAGCTTGAGTTTGAGCTGCTTCACGTCTCAAACTCTGGTGTCTGAAATCGATGTTTTTTAATCTTGGATTTGTATTACAAATCTTGTTTGCTGCGATCTGAAGCTAGACCTCTTTCGCTAAAAGGTTCATAGGTGATTGAAACTTCTCTGAGGTTTGAATCTAAGTTTCGTGAGAAGGCTTTAGTTCAGAGTGCCGACGATTGTAATTGTTTTGACAGGTAGTGATCTAAACACCAACTTTTTTTGTTGCTTAGTTCTGACGGGAATTTTAAAACCTGTTCTCTTACAGTCTCTCATTTTTGTCTTGTTGGACTATCCTTTATGGTATTCTCATGATCAGTCTATGTCCAGTTTTAGACTGAAACAGGTTTGGCGGTAGTTGTTTCACGATTTACCAATTCCCTTTCATCATGTGACGCTCTGCATTAAAGACGCACTTTATATTATCCTTTTATTAGTGAACTCCACAAGTATTTGAGTAAACCCACAACGGAGAAAACGTGAAATGTGGGGGAGCGAAAGGCTCCGTTTTGAGTTAGACCCACAGTGAATCAGTTGATAAACTATTGACAGAAAACTATTAAATTTTACTAACGTTTCTTGACAAACTGATGGTTCGTTCGCCGTTTAACCCCCAGAGGGTTATGTAGAATATGCACTGATCCATTTTGGTTGATTGAGAGGAAATGCTGGTTCAACATACTGGTTTTCGAGAGACAGTTTATAGAACCCATTGATACGCAGTTGAATCTTAAACTTTTAGATTTTCCGTACTTTTATATCAGAACGACTAACCTTTCTAGCACTGAAGTGGTCATGATTTCTAACTCCATATAACTCACCTAAACAGAAACAAATCGATTATCACAATGCGGTTAAATTTATTACGACTATCGCAATAAACACAAACGATAGATTCCTCCGAAGCTTATATTCAAAAATTAGTTTGTTTTAATAGCGTTGCCTAAACCACCTGCCAGATACCAACAACGTCAACAGTACTGACGAAGTCCTTTGGAGGGAATGGATTTTTTATTGAAATATTGTAACATTTATGCATTAACATCATCCACATAAGAACACTGCAGACGATTTTGTATCGGCTTGACGGATTCAGGAATGCTTACAGAAGTATATTGAGAGCACTAGCTGCAGTAAACAGAAAACAACATCAGAATCATTGCACTGTACTCAGGGTGTGTGTTAACAGTTTCTGGTCTGCCGACTTTCTCTTCACCGGTGACTAACACATTGACCTGTAACAACAGTAGTAAACACTACCAGGAAAAGTTTCCCTCAAATCGCTTCAGTCTCATATTATTTTACTAAACTAAAGTAATGAAAGCTGTGGTATCCAATATGACATTAGAAATCTGTATAGTTGCGGAGCATTCAGTCTCGCAGCTATTATTGTTATAGGGGTCGACTAGTTTTCCATTTGCAGTCTACCGCACAACTGATACAGAACAAGCAAATAAATTTGTCCATTTTTTTCAGTAAAGGATTAATAGTTGTTAAATAAACGTGATCCAGTGGAAAACTATATAATCCGCCAGTTCATCACAGTAAATCACAGTGTATTCACGGTACAGTCCCTTTGAGTAATTGCTTTCTTTCTCAGTAATTTTTTAATACTCTAAGTGTAAACAACTAGCCAGTTGTTGGCTGGTACCTCTTGTGCTGGAGATTTCCGGTAATCCGATGGCTAACGAACTGGTTAATCGGGTAATCATATCTTGACAAGGTTTCGCAAGAGCTCAGCACTGACGGAGGATGTAAAACAACCGTCCCGAACTTGGTGCTGAAGTTGTGGTGTTGGTTTGGCGCACAACACGTGAGTTCTCAGCTACTTCACAGAAGCAGGAGACGTTCAATACTTATCAGCGAAAGTTTCTGAATATAACTTTCTTCTTAATAGGCAGTACAGGACTCAATAATTTCTCCTAATAAAATGAATCTGTAGCATCATTTGGGGATTTTCAATTGTTACCACATCGCAGGTTGCTCTATAGCCAGCAAGATCTTATTTGATTCATGTTATTTTTAGGAACAACTTATTCTTTAGAAAGATGCTGTGGTGCGCTTTGTTATGTGAAATCCGTGACCGTTCATTAAACCGACGTAGATTTCCAGCATTTACGCTTGAAAGCCATCATTTGTTTCGTCCCTGAATATTTCTGAGTTATGTTAACCGATTGAATGGTGCCAGCTTAACATGAATGAACGTTTGATGGATTGATTTGCTTGTGGCATGCATTAAACTTATACGTATTCAATATCGGCGTTATCCACAAGTAGCACAATTTTGTCAGGGCAGTTGTTATTTGTCATTTTGGGAACGGACAATAGAAACACGATTGTCAACCATCCTCACCACTTATGCTACTCGGTTTTAGGTACATTAATAAGACCAAACATGTTTCAAGCGGTCGCGCAATCGTTTCGTATATAAAGCCTGAAAACCGATACCCATTACACGCTAGGACGTCATTTCTACGTTACTGGTTAGTCAAAGCGTAATGAGACAGCTGACCGATGTTGTGCCTGTAGTGTACAAGTGCGTCCGGTTTTCTAGCTTTGAAACAGATCAGTGAAGGAATCGACTGATGATCAGTAGTGATCCTCAGGTTTAGGGTCGCATTGGACTAAATCCACTGATTTTAGTGGAACTTTGTACAATAACCTTAGAAGTCAAACAAGTTGCCACACGCAACAACACCAGAAGGCAGCATGGAAGATTGATCGGTACAATTTTTGGGAAAATTCGGAACACCGGAAAAAAGTATTTTTCACGCGACGGAAAACAAGAGGTGAACGAAGTGGAAGAATAATCATACTAATGTCAAACCGCAAAAGCTTTTTGAATTTGAATTCAATGGGTTCATGGAACATGTAAATTGCAAAAATTCAAACCATATCTGGATTTCTTTTTGGCATAAACGACCGGGAAGTACCAGAAGTTATCATTCTCTCGACAGTGCCATTACTAATCGACCACAACTTTCGCCTACTGTTTTAGCCCCATTTCTTCTGCTTTCCATGTGCCTTTGGGCGATAATTGTTTTCTGAAGCCAAGACAACTGGTAAACATTGGCGCCTTCAATGTCCGCACTCTCCGACAAATCGGTCAGCACGCTGCTCTAGCAATTACTCTCTCAAGCCTGAAGCTTGATGTGTGCTTTGTGTCGGAGACGCGAGTCTACGACTCTGGCACGGTTATCCATTTGAGCTAACCTCTAGATAGCTGTCGATCCAAGCACTTCTGTCTCAGGGCTTCTGGTGACGCCGAAGCTGAATCTCGCGGTCGAGCTGGAGTGGGACTCGCACTGAGTTCCCGAGCAGAGTAATGTTTGCTCGATTGGATCCCAGTGAACAGTCGCTTGTGCGCTGTCAGACTCAATACATCGGTAAAAGTCTGTCGACGTAAATCAGAAAGGCGTTGTGTATTGATTATATCGGCGTACGCTCCGACGGACAGCTGTCCGGATGCTACCAAGGATGCGTTCTATGACGCCCTCGTTGACCTTCTGAGGCAGTCTAAACACTCAGACATCATCATACTAGCGGGCGATTTTAATGCTCAGCTTGGTCGTCTTTCTTCGGATGAGAAGCGGCTAGGAGGTATGTTTGGTGTCCGGGCACAACGAACTGACAATGGCGAAAGACTACTACAGCTGTGCGCATCCCACGGTCTATATATTTCGAGCACTGCATTCCAACACAGGAAGAAGCACTGTGTTACTTGGAGACCTCCGTGTGCTTCTCAGCCGTGGACGCAGTTGGATCATATAGCAGTTAGTTACAGGTGGCGCCACTCTGTTAAGGACTGTCGTGCCTTTTGGAGCAACCACCTGGACTCGGACCATGCCGTTGTGCGTGCCCGTTTCGTTTTGTCATTTGCCCAGAGGACTTACGCTCGTAAATGCAAGGTGTTTAACTGGCATTCGAGCGATGAGGATGTGAAGAACGCTTACCAAAAAGCGTTGGCAGAGAAGTTGCCCAGTTCGAGTCAGACGAACGATCCTAACGAACACTGGGAACAAATCGCCGGAGCTATGAAAGCGTGCTGTGAACAGGCACGCTCCGAAGGAGCTGTTCAGTTTCGTCAGAACTGGATTTCCGTCACGTCGATAAATCTTATGAACAAGCGTCGTTCTATCCCACCCGGTTCTGAATACGATGATGACCGTCGAGAACTTAAACGCATGCTGACTAAAAGCTTGCGCAAAGACCGTGAGCACTACTTGGTCCAACAATCGAAAGAGATGGAAGAGGCCTTTTTATCTGGAAATAGCAGAAGGCTTTTCTCCCTGATCCGTGGTTGTACTGGCCGTCAAGTCGGTGTAAGTGAGACCATATGTGAAAAAGATGGTTCACTTATCACCAGCCAGTCACGCCGACTTGACCGGTGGGCTGAACATTTTGAAGAACAGTTCAGTTGGCCTCAACCAGATCATGTGGACGACGGGACTCGATTGGTCAGCTACTGCATTCCAGACGGCCCTCCTCTGGAATCAGAAGTGTTCCTGGAGCTCAAGTTAATGAAGCGTAATAAGGCTCCTGGACCAGACCTCCTCTCCCCTTCTCTTTTCAAGGATGGTGGAGTGAGGTTGTTATCAGAACTGACAAAACTTCTGCAGACGATCTGGGAGACTGAAGAGGTACCTCGTGATTGGTGCTTATCAACAGTCATTCCCGTTTTCAAAAAGGGGTCCCGAAGTCTATGTGACAACCACAGAGGCATCAGTTTGGTGTCTGTTGCGTCCAAGTTACTCACTGGCCTCATTTTACGTCGGCTCACTAAACCCAGAGAAAGTCAGATACGTGAAGAACAAGCAGGATTCAGATCCGGTCGGGGGTGTGTTGATCACATTTTTACCTTACGACGGATCTTGGAACATCGGCATTCATATAGGCAGCCGACGGCCGTGGTCTTTTTGGACCTGAGGGCTGCATTCGATTCAGTTGCTCGTAACGTTCTCTGGAGCTGTCTCCTTCGCAAGGGAGTACCAGAGAAATACGTGAATCTATTGAGATCGCTGTACGCTCACTCTGCAAGCAGAGTGAGAGTTTATGGACAACTGTCTCGAGCGTTCATCACTTCTAGTGGTGTTCGTCAGGGGTGTCCGATTTCCCCCTTCCTGTTCAATTTTGTTATGGACGACATTCTGGAGGGTGCGCTTCGTGAATCCAGTGGGCTTGGTGTTGAGCTTCTTCCTGGCGCTAGATTGACCGACCTGGAGTATGCGGACGACATTGTCTTACTTAGCCCCTCTGCCGAAGACATGCAGACCATGCTGAACAAGGTGAGTGACCGGGCTGGTTTGTATGGAATGCACTTCGCACCTTCAAAGTGCAAAGTGCTGCTTCAAGACTGGGGCATTTCCACCCCTACTTTCTTCATTGCAGGTAATCCGCTTGAGACTGTTGACAGTTTCACATACTTAGGTAGCACTATCTCGTCAGCCTGTAATATTGCTGATGAGATATCAGTGAGGAAAGCAAAGGCACGAGTTGCCTTTGCCAAACTGCGTCATCCGTGGCGACGCAAAGACGTTCGCTTGTTGCTGAGAGGAAGGGTATATAATGCCTGTGTCCGTTTCATTTTGCTGTATGGTTCGGAAACGTGGTCTGTTCGCAAGCAAGATATCAACAGGCTTGCTGTGTTTGACCATCTTTGTCTCCGCCACTTGGCCCAAATTAAGTGGGCTGATCGCGTGAGCAATGTGGCAGTTCGCCGGCGCGTATTCCGGAACGCTCGGGGTGCGCGATCAATTGGTCAACTAATTACGATGGTTGGGTCACGTGCTCCGTATGCCAGCTTAGCGTTTACCGTACCGGGCATTATATACTGAGGCCACCAACAGTTGAGTAAAACCGCATGGTGGTCAAGCAACAACGTGGTCACGAAATATGAAGACCTTGACTGCTCCATTGAGCAAAGTGGGCAGGCATCGCCTGCCTGGCTGGGGTCCTCGTGATCACTCAAACCGCTGGTTAGAGACGCTATCCGAGATGGCGATGTGTCGCAGTCAATGGCGTACCTGTATCCATACCATTTCTAGTTCTTCCGCTTGATCCTCTTTAATCTTCGTTGACCCTCTTGGTAACGTTTCCTTCTAGGATATTCCACGTCACTGTTGAGGTGAGCGGCGGCCCGAGCCACAGTACCTTTGGTCAGGCTCATGGCTGTTTGATGATGATGATGATGAAGTGCTTCCAAATTAGTCAAGTTCGATTTACTTTCTGGAGTATGGTCGCTTTGTAAGACAGTATGGAATTAGTAGAATGCACCAGAGTCGCGTAAAAGCGGATATATCTTTTTTCTCCAAAGTAACTTCGCGTAGCATTTTAGAACCTTCAAAATATTCCAAGCGTAACTCAGCAAGATTTCCTTTGACACATTTGTGTATTGCCGGAATATTTAACAATATCCAAGTCTGCCCAACATTTTATGAATGCACAACATTTTATGCATAACATCTTTATGAAATTTTGGCGAACCACACAATTTTTTTAGGACAGTTTGGTTTTTGATCGATGTAAACTATATAGAACGGTTAAATATTTGGTGAGAGACACAACCAGGTATCTGTTTATTTGCATTATGAATTGATCTACAAAAGGGGTGTTTTCTTCTTAGTTCTTTTGGAAGACCAGGATTAACGTCAATGCTTTAAATTGCTAATCGGCAGGCTGTCGTCTTTGATGTATTCTTTATTATCTTACTTGATATTTTAATATTTTTCTGTGAGCAGACTTGTCAGCGTTAGGTATGACAGTAGAACTGCATCTCGTAATAACAAGTTTTGGAGCTACATGACCTGTCAATCATCGGTATGACACTGTGGAACATTTCGAAACAAACGAAAGTTTTACTAAGTGCAAAAATTGGAAAGTTTGGAACGGTGAACCCAACTAACAAAATTGTGTCAGTCCTTAGTAGTGGAGAAAAGTCCTAAAACAAGGTACTTTCACAGCGAGATGTAAGAGAGTGAATCTTGTAATTTGGATAAATGTTCGTGTACATGTGAAGTGATTTCAGTGAACAAGGAACAAACGTAGGAATACTGGGTATAGTAAGCTAAGCGTATGTTTATGGATTGGAACGACCTGTTCCTCTCTACTTCTTTAGGTGACTACAGAAATTTGAGTATGTTAGAAGGATGAATAGAAGTAATATTTACGTATTGGTTGGATGTTTGTACACAGTTATTCGTCTTTGATTTTCCTGTGAAATTATCCGTTTGGACTGGACTCTAGGATGAAACCAACATCGATTCATCAACCTTTTAAAATCTATTTTCGCCAGATTTTAGACACCTTTTGAACTTGTACCGTTAAGGAAATTACTAAAGGCTTCGGTCAAAAGTCATACTCATATGTGACTGGCTATTTTATTCACATATACACCCTATCGTTCTTTTTGCAGAATAATCGTAATTATTGAAGAAAATTCAAACGAACAATTCAAGCAGTGTTTCAACCCAAGAAAATAAGCAACCTGAAAGCTAACAGAGAGGTCGTATCAACACAGCTTCGAGCGAATCATTTCCATTGGCATGTCAACCAAACTCGCAGAAAATGCATAAAAGAGTGCTGTGAGTTTTAAGCAGGATCTGCGATCACTTCTCGCTGTGTAATCAGTAATAGCAGTCGTTGTTCAGTACAGCGTGCATTATTAACAGCGGTGTTTTTTGTCACATTGATTTCGGCCTTTCTGTAAATTCGCTAATATCTGAACATTAGACGTGTCTGGCAGATGGTGTAATTGCTTGTTTTGTTTTCAGCTCACTGCGGCCATTTAACCGTGATAGTGAAATGGAACAGATTAATGGATTCCAATTAATAACGATCAGCCTGTCATTAGGTGATACTATTTGTTCTCTGAAATATAACATGACGCAGAGTCGAATTTCTTTCAATTAGCTCTTAACAGATAGACATTAAAATAGATTCTGACAGTATAAGCAACGCAAATTTCTACGAAAGTTTACTGGAAACACTCCATTAGATAGCTTTACTTGTTAAACCTCAATCAACTGTTCAATCCGTAGCGACAATTAATACTAAACCAAGATGTCGACAACTCGATTATCGATTTCTTTTGCTCTTTTTCAAATTCAAGGATTTTACAGGTAAACGCAAGTAAAATTTACTGATGTAATGTGCACAACACATACAGTGTTCATTAGACATCTTCGAGGACCTGAATTTGTTGTACTATATTTTAAACGTTTTTGGCCTCAGCCAAAGAACTGAGTAGATAACAACCAGTTCACTTTATAACCAGAAGTAATACTGCAAGAAGTTTGTGTATAGTATGTTGGAGTAAACAGGAAGATCGGATGATTTCACGAACTCAGCTCTGATGCTAAAACATTTTGCAAAACTGAGTGTCAAATAAGAAGATGGTGTTATGAATCTGATTGTGATCCTGACACATCGTGCTACACCATGACACTGAGACGGATGGCTTACGGTTGAAGTGTTTGAGGGTCGAGTCGACTAAGCTATAACAACTTCTCGGAAACCGACTTACCTGTTTCTGGCTTAGTGAACTCCAAGAAAATTAGAACTCTTCAAGTTATTTTTCCACTTGTACAAAGTTCACGTTAGATAAGGATATGTTAAAGTTGTGTATAATGCCAGTCGCATTGAGAACGACAAAAGGGTTCATTTTTATGGAATATTTCTGAAAAAGTGAGGTGAGCAAACGTATGCGAATTTTGCAGGCAGATGTCAAATTTACCAGACGTAATTATAAGCCGATGCTTTTAAAGCTAGATTAACAACAATTTTTGTTGAACTCAACCTTTAAATTTAGTCTGTCGGTGAAGTGGTCTTCCAACTGAAGTTACTTAGGTGCAGCTTCGGCTAATGAAACAGAAAAAACTAAAAAAATTACCCGGATATGCGTCACGTTTCGAATGAGCTCAAAAAACTGACTGTTGTTACAACTACCTAAAACTTTACTCATATAAAGGCACAGAATGAACGTACGCTTCGTACTCAGCAGGTAAGTACTGTCAAATGATTAAGTTGAATTGTGTTGGATATTTTAAGGGTATCCATGCCTCATTTATATGCTTAATTAACTACTGGCTTTTACAGTAACTCTTCTAAATATTGTCTGTTACTCCGATCAAACTTTTCGCCTTAGCGTGTCACCTGATCTTCTACTCACGTCATAAAACACTGGCAGGCTGCATTTCAATCTAGAAACAATTTTCTCCTCGAAGCTATCCTTCGGAATCGGCCACTGTAACTGACTAAATCGAATGCAGATGATGTCAGCCACAGAAAGGAGAGTAAATTATTGATTTTGTGTATATTGAATTTTTGTGTTTGCCAGTAGACCAGCCAATCTGGATGAAAGCTATATGGTGAGCTTCGTTCGAAGCAACTGTTCTCTCATGGACGTTCACAAAGTAATGCAACCTAGTTCACGGGATTGGCTGATCGAGGAATAATAGTCATTTTAGAAATGCAATTATGATGCCGACATACATTTGCTAATTTTTAATTCCAGTTCTCCGACAGCATTACCTGTTTTCGCTTCCTTTAATTAGCTCTTTTCCCTCCTGGAACCTAACGTACAGTGTGTAAAATTCGACTAGATATACTGTCTAGCAAACTGCCCAAATTCAAGCAGCCTGGGACATGTGGATAATACTCCATTTAGAATGCGAACATTATCTAAATCATAAGAAGGCTGATCTGGGCCCAGATTTTTACTGATGATGGGCAATATAAGAGCAGAACTCACGCTTAGTTCTATCTTTTGGAGTGTTACGGCCTACAGGCTGTTCTGAATACGCAGGCTGTGACTGAATTTGAAACTGCTTAGTTTGAAGTAAACTACAGCCTTGCAGTTATATTGATTTCTTGAACTGAGTTAAGTTGACACATCCAAGATGGCACATTCAGCTTAACTAAGTCATGACCGCGAGGCTATTGAGTGAACTGCACACCGCGATCCTGTTTGTTATCCAATCGAAGTGATCAGACAAGTTGGAAACTATTAACCGTAACATCACGACAGAAGTAAGCCTGTTGGTTTTGGGAGGATCAAAACTAACTCATCTGTGACTGAAATACGATCTTCCACAATTCTGTTGACAGTGTGCATTACTGATGATGAGCAACAGATATGAGACAATCTTTTAGTCCCTTACAAACAAAAAGCGAGAATGGCCAGTTCAGAAGACAACGTTACGTCCCTAGAAGGAGCTGAAGAAAGAAGGTTCACTCGTGGGGTTTTTCCCCTCTTTATTAATTTGAGCATCAAGTCCACTTTGGACTCCGACAGGAGATACTGGAGACTGAATAACTACACACTTTCCATTAGTTACAGTTAAGTGTGCTAGTTTAAAACAACTCAGCTATTCCTCTAAGTTATCTGTCAATCTGTCAGACAGCTTTCCCAAATATAGCTTAATGAACACACTGCCAGCGGCAAATACTATCTTTTAGACATGCAGGTTTTACTGTCCTCACAGAGCCTTTTTGGACAGCTTGCCGTTGAATTTTCATTGGATTTTGTCATACTGCATCCCAGAGAGAATCCTTTGATTGCCTCAATAAACTCTGCTGAATCAGTAGAATTGCACTTCTACCATATCTGCGGTGCTTTCTTAGAATAAGTCTATTTCCAACGGGAAGGCAGCGCTGTTGGCGTTTCTGCTCAGCGTCAGTTTGGACCGCACGCTGTCGTGATTATGGCCGTCTAAGTGCCATTCATGTTTGACAGGTGTTTCGTATAAGACCGTCAGCCAATCTGAAGCCGGAAATTTTACGCAGGTTAACTGATAATCGCTGTGAAAAAAATGACCCAAGCAGCAGTTTAATTCGAACCACGCGGGTTATTCAAAAGTGAACATCAGCCTTTGATGGAAAAGTACCTGCGGTAGCTGTGGCCGAGGTGGGCAGTTAACGACGATAGTCAAGTTGTGGTTAATGGTCCACAGCTGACGTATTGCCATCTTTTTCATGAGCCGGGGGCATCCATATATGAAGTCCATGAGAAGCACATTATTCTAACAGTCGACTGCCAGTATTCCTGAGTCACCCCCGAAGAGATACCATACCATACACTCGCTTGTATTCCGGAGTTCTGCGCACGGGTGATCGGGCGTTCATTCTGTTTTAAGAGCTGAGACAAAGTAACAGAATGCGTTCTTGACAGAATCAGGACTGTTGTCTGTTAGAGGTATGTACGCGTATGGCAAATAAACAACATATTTCTAGTCCATGTCGACAGACTTTGACGGAAGTGTCAAGCCTGACAGTATACAAGAGTTAATTCACGGAACCCCAGACAGAGAAGCTGTACTCTGTCTACAGTCTAATGCAATCGCTAATCCGGACTCACCACGGAATTTGGCTCCATTGTCGCCAGATATCTTGTCGAAGTACCGCATAATCATAACTACCAAAACCGAAATTTAGAGAATGAAAATGCAAGAATATTAAAGACGCGTTTCAGTTATACAGTAGATTTGAGTTAATGTTCACCTGAGCAGTCTGCTTGCCACTTTATTGAAAAGTGTGCGTGCAAAGTGCATGTTCCCTTGTTGTTCTGACTTCCCGAAATAGAGGTAAAGGCAAAACAGAGGAGGAGAAAGGGGAACTTTAAGATGGAACTGGATGGACTTGTCTGTCGAGTCGGACATGTAGCCGGTTAGTTTCTAGTCGTTCATACCGCGGAAGAAGGTTGGTTATGAGAGCCTTCGAGTCAACAGTCTGACCTGCAAGCCAGCAAAATATAGGTTTTCCTTGGGAAATTCTACTGGAAGCTGGCAACTTAACAGTCTAACTCATTTGATAGTGGTAGCCTGCTGAAGCCTGTGTATGAAGTGAACAATACATTTTAAGCTAATCCGGATTGTTGTTGTGTGAAGTAGATTTACCGTATGTTACACGGCGTTGCCCAAGACAATACGCCAATGGTAATAGTGAGACGCCATGCTATCTGAGTGCTTAAAGTTAATAGTAGGTTTATGACACATTTTGGGGCGGTAACGTCAAGTATAATTTTCTTTTTCACTCGTTGTTCATGCAGATTAAGTTATTCGCATAAACTAGTCAAAGTTAACTTATCTTTATTTCCTTCGTCCTTGTGTTTTAAACTGGTGTCGATCATAATGACTTCTAGCAATCAGCAGCCATTAGTTTTTAATTGACGTTGCTGAATACAAACGGATCAAATATTGTTGCTGTCCTGTAGTCTGCTTATTACCCATTTGTGTATTTCGAATTTGCTATGCAAAAACCACCGAACAATGTTTTAGTCTTAGTTGCGTTGTTTTTTGTGCGCTTTAAACATCCCTGCTCTGCACGGATTGAAAATTGGTCATTTGCTAGGAAGGTGTTTAGTCTACTGGTGCACCGATTCCCTTTTCCGGCTTTACGGTAGTTGGTACCCGTGATTTTGTTTCAAAAAAGGACATCGGTGGTTGGCAACACAACGCGCACCGGCCAGACAAAAAAGTACATAGTTATCAACTTCAACTTGCTGGCATTTTGTTTTCCTCTAAGCGATGAGCTTCGATTTTTGTTCAGACTTTAGAAACTTCCTAAAAGCGTTTACAGTTTTAGACACGATCCGCTAAGTGTGAAATGGTTTGGCTCAGTGAAAACCGGCAAATTCGAAACACTGCAACTGACCTGATGAAAAGTATCACAGTGGTCGTCGGTTTATTTGGTCGCTGCTTGCAAAAGTGGTCGCCACAGAATTGAGAGAGGGGGCCATTCAGCGTCATATGTAGTAATTGCAGAATTTTCGGACATTTCAAAATTGTCTTTGCATTAGGGAAAAAAGCTTTTCAAGGAATAGGTTTTCATTAGGAAGCAAGGTTATTCTGAGCGTGGGAGTGTGAGGTTTTGTGTTATATCTGTTGAATTATTTAGAGCCATGTGGATAGTTCTCTTAAAAATTTTATGGATGATTTGTATATAATTTTACATGTTGGGGTGAAACGACTTATAGAGTGGCCTACTCAGAACATCATTAACCGAATGACTATTTAGTTTAAGGGGAATTCAAGTGTTGCATACATTATTAACCATGTTGGTCCTGTTGACATAAAATGTTACCAAAAAGTGCTCGAAGTCTGGTAAACTTGAAATTGAACATATAGTCAACACGGCCAGGATTAGCAATACGGCAACCGTGTTGACCGTTGCTCCGTTGAAATCACATGTGACATCTAAGTATAGTCATACCTGAAAGCTCAACCACTTTGGTTGGCGGGTGATGATCAGTTTGCTCGATCGTCTCGACAGGAGAGAGAGTTGCTTTTTGCCAACTGAAATCGATAACGTTGAAATTTTGACTTACGTAGCAGGTGGAAATCTCTAATTTCATTAGTCCAGCTGGGTATATTTTTGGTTATCAGTGAATAGATGAGGGTCAAATATAAGTACCGCTCAACTCGGGATTTCTAATTTGCTGTATATTTTTGTTGATTGGTTGATACACGCATGTAAATTGATTGGAGAAGCCTATCCTGTTGTTGGGACATTAGTTACTTAATACCCGCCGTAATGATGAGCATATGTGGTCGCTGTTTGTTTCAGTTTGCATGAAGCACCTAGAATGCACAGTTTGGGTTTGTGACTGAAAAGGGGAAGAGAACTGTTAACATCAAAACCTCTCTCCTACCTGTGGAGTTCAACGTCTCAGTCTTCAAGTTCTTATACGTAGCTAAGGCAGATTGGGGACTTCATTGTGCTACGGTTTTTCTGAGCAGCTAAACTGGTATTGGGGACAAATAATAGATCCATCGAAAGCCTCTACTGAAATAATTGGCACTATTGATTCGTATAATCGGATACATATTATCTCTCTAGATAAACAGCAACGCGTCAGTATTTGAACAAACAGACAGCAACCTGAAGTTGTTATGGGAAACAATCTTATTATCACAGTGTTCGTTGGTATAACATAGAGCATTCCAAATGAGTAGAAAGATGATGATCTGTCTGCAATATAACCAATGATAAACGATTTATATCAACCGTCCAAAATAACAACTTTACAATATGGGATGGGCTGAACTTTTGACCACGGATGGAAGATCATATACGATAAGGTCCTGAAACCAAGTGTTCAATTAGATTGTGATTAACCTAAAAACCAAATAACATTCTCAGAACCTAGTGTGGAATATAGGTCCTCTTCCGATTGCACTAGTGTTCATGTATTTTGATTATGTCGTTCTGCAGTCTTCAACAAAGTTTTTCGTTTACCGAACTTGACTGCAACTGCAAAACAGGTTTGGTATGATATGGATTAGGAGTTTGCATATTCTGATTACGCGGGAAGACGTTGCTAATTTCGATCGACTGAAGCAGAACTAGAGTCAAGGTAAAAGTGGTTTAACAGACAACATGAAAGCGGTTAACAGGAAGTGACTTGAAGTTTGATGAGAGACCTCAAACTCAGCGAAGCGTCGTAGCAGTGCATTATGGCTGTATCGGTAGGTGCTGGCGCCTAGTTGTCAACCACTGGCTAACTAGACAATAGATGCCAGGTAGCTTATAAAAGTACAATGATGATACTTGACTCTGTGTCTAGTTTGGATTAACTGCAATCTATAAATTAAAGTAAATTGTTTCCAGTGGCTCCACATCAAAAACTTGGCGCTGCGAATTTTGTTTTCAACCATTATGATTCACGCTTCTTGTTTTCACTGAACCGCTGTCAGATAAGCTACTGCATACAGCATACATTGCAGCTACACGGGTAAATCTGGGAGTATTCGTCCGGCGGACGTCGACTGTTCGCAGGCAATCAAACGATTAGTACTATTACCGTGATTCTCATAATCCTGCGGCATTGCAGGTTCATGAAAATGTCCACGCTACAGTTTATCGTGACCGTTCGACATTATTCGCTTGAATCGAGAATGCTTCAACCAAACCGTCTTCTTGGACGCCGTTAATAACCATAATTTTAAAAAATGAAAATGCAGTGTTTTCTGATAAATCATAATCACTATCTTGCAATGCAGCTAACAGCTTGCTTAAGTTGATGTATGTGTAGTCGCCGGAGGCAGTTAACGATTATTTGGGGTAGGTTTTAGGCTAGTTGAGAAACCACAAGTTAGATCAATTGATGATAACTTCGTCATGATGATTATGGAAGGCCTTTTTTCTGGATTTTTTCAGACAAACTGAACACTTCACAAATATAACTATTTAAGGCTTATAAGATACACAGCAACTCATTATTTCGATAGATGCGGGCAACAGTTCAGAAGTTTTTGCAAAACGAATTACACAGGCCATTTCCGGATCACGTTAGTTTCGACAGGATGAGCAGAACAATTCTTGAGAACATGCTAAGTATCACTTTGATATTTCGCGATTAACACACTCAACAGCCAGCACAACAACATCCGTGACCAAAGGCAAACGCCAGAAAGCTAGTAACCGCTAGTTTTATATATAGCAAACTTTTTTTTATGTGAATTCGACTACCGCTACGTCCAAAGTTCTCGTGTAATCCTTAATCCCCGCCTGATTACTCAGACATGTTCCAGCTAACTTTCGTGGGCGATGTGTAGCGTGAATTCGGTCATGCGCAGTCTTTAAAGATCTCACCTGAAGATCATGTTTATTTCAAAGATAAATTTATTGTATCACATTATTTCACACTTGCGGTTAAGAGTTATGTCAACCGGTTACAAGTCCTTTCGGCGTAACAGAGATGAACGTATTGTCGTCTCTTTCGAGATTCACTCGATTTAACAACATTCTTTGTTGCCATACTGACCGACTTCAACGTAATTTTTCTATAGAGAATGGCGGGTAGCTCTTTGGATTCTTTTGTCGACTAGAACGACTGATAGAATGTTTTTTAATATCCTTTCGGGAACATTTTACTGCAGCCTCCTTTTTTGGCGTGCAATTTTTAGGCACCATTATTGAAGACATTTCACTAGAAGTTGACTCGCATTTGATTACTTGGTGATGCGAAAATTGTTACACTTGAGAACCGCACTTTAATCACCGCTATCGTCATCATCGTCAACGAAAATGTTGTATTGGTTGAGGTCTACCACAGTTTTTACAGAATAGTTAAGACGGTTCTAGACCAGGATAGAAAAGTAAAAACTCGCACTTATTTGACCCATGTACATACTTCATACCATCAGTAATGTGATTTTCAGGAATTGCAAATAAATAACCCCTTCACGAACGACATTAATAGCATTAAGTGGCATTCGAGAGAGTTGCAATCAAAGTCGCTCTCAAAGTAACAGAAGCCACGTGGGTTTGCCACAGCTAGATTAACTTACGCTGTGTTCAAACGGAATGATCGAATTTATTGCCCATTTGGTGTGGATAAGACCGTTGTATATAAGGAGCATCTGAGTCTAATGTTATTTAGGAATCAACGCTATACTGCAGAGAGAGGTTTACTATTGTTGCGGTTGACGCATGCGTGCTGGATGTAAGTGAGGAGATATTTGAGACATTATCTCTCCGCATTTAAAAGCAGACCCTTATATGTCATTGCAGCTTAACTGAAATATACATGGTGACTCTGTGTCAGTACACGCAATGCAATGGCCGAATTTTTCCTTAGCTTCTGAATTTGGTATGCTTCTTTTGAGAAGCACCGCGTGCTCCTGTTATTTTCAACGACACATACCTCTAGCAATGTGCGTGGGTCTGTAACGTGACTGGTATTTTAATCACCGCAGTTGATTACGTGAACGCAGTACTTATCGTGAAGATAAGATCACCAGAATGCGTCGCCAGCCTTTCCACCGTATTATCTAGCCGGAATCCTGTCTTGAGGGTGTATTTGGTGGGAACGGGAAGAATTCTTCACATGTTCGTCCATTACAATGCAACAGACTGAAAAGATCTAGTCCTCTTGTTCTTTTTTCTCAGTGGGCATTTATTTGGTTGTGTTTTCAGCAGAAGCCTGTAGCTACACCGAGACTTACCCGTGTTGCTGCAATGCATGCACGGCGTACATCTTCAGAAAGAACACTCAGAAAATACCAATGAAAATTGCTGGAGCTTGCTTGCAATTAGGTAGACAATGGTTTCCATCCAACTTCATTGTACTAAACACTGTACTTTCAACATGCCTTAAGGCCAGCCAGGAAATAGACAGGAGGTGTGTACGAACGATCATCGGTCCGTGATTGCAGGCGATAGCAATGGGGTTAATAGGTCTTCTTGGTTCTTTGGGACTTCGGTTGTTCGCCGCAAATAAAATTGAGATTGCCAACGATTCATCACTAAAAGAGGTAGCACCTCTGACACGGGAGTGTTTAAGCGTGCAGGATTACGTTTTGTGTCCGATAATATTCATAAGCGTTCATCTTCACACACAAAGTCAGGATGGTATTCACACTTGAAATATGTTTGGATACTGCCCATTGCCGTTGATCCTCCAATTTGAAACCTGGTTACCTGCATCTGTCCCTTCATCGCTTGATCTCTTGACCTTGAAGTTGATCCGTTTTCTGCAGTTTTTCTTTTTTGTTTTTTATAATTCGATCCGTTCAGCCGTATCTTTCTTTGAACTTCTACAAGACTGCATGTTTTCTGCTGATATTTGACCAGTTAGTTCACGTGTTCCTGTTCGTTCGCTGATTTCAACACAGTTACCAATTACCAAAGCAATGCCGACTTCAGTGCAAAAC
The DNA here is from genome assembly GCA_008508345.1 of Paragonimus westermani. Taxonomy (NCBI): domain Eukaryota; kingdom Metazoa; phylum Platyhelminthes; class Trematoda; order Plagiorchiida; family Troglotrematidae; genus Paragonimus; species Paragonimus westermani. The sequence continues at coordinate 111,699 of QNGE01001657.1, forward strand.
TGGTTAACAAAATGAAGAATACACTAGATAAACTGGAAATAACGCATGATATAAGCAAAGAATGAATTCAATAAGTGCAAATAAACAGTGCACATATTGCTGCTTTCTATGGATAACCAGAAATATGCATTGTAGGCAATAGTACGCTTGTCTGAATCCCTGACATAATTCATCCCAAAACTTGCGCATGCGTCTGCAACTTAGGTGCAGCAAGCCAAACAGCCAGCTATCTCAAACCTAACAAACACGGAATAAATTGTCATTGGTATCACCTGGAAAGGTCCGTCTGTTTAAGTGACCAAGGCCAACAAAGCAACGTCACTGTGATTTTCAATCAGGAGGATTCTCAAAAAAAATGATGGAACACTTAGCTAGTGAACTTTGTCCAAAAGTGAAACGGCACAGGAACGCAGCACTTCTAACTAAAGTCAAAACACATACACGATCTTCTCAATGACACATGAGCAGTCTGCTTTGTTCGCTTACAGTAATCACCTTTCCGGATTTTACGGTCTCCTAAAACTGCATAAAACCGGATTACCCAAAAGACCTTTTATAGACTACGTCCTCATTTTAACAGATGATATGAGCAGATTCATCAGCCATGTAACTAAACCGTTGTTAAACAATGTGGCGAGCAAATTTATGTAAAAGTGTAACCGGCCCAGAGCGTGGTTCACACAACCTTTTCACATGTAACAAAATTTGTGAAAGCAAACTAATGAAGCATCTATGAATCATCCTGTTGCGCCTGCAGTAGTCAGTCTTTCCCTCGAATAACTGGAAGCACAAGTTGTGAGTGAGTTTACTCCTTCTCCACAAATTTGACAGCAATATGCAGTTCTCATATTAGTAATCAGGAGCAGGACAGCCCGTGACAGTTTCCTAAAGTTTCTTAACTAGAGATGTAACAACGGTGTTTTCTAATTGTGTATTGGAACTACAGAGCGTTCAGTGACTGCCATGTCAAAGGTAGTGGTAAGCAGGTACCTGAAGTTTTCACTGCGAAGTAGGCCAACCCATTGTGAACGGTATCTTACCCCACCGTACCCGATTACTCGTCAACAGAACCAATAAGATTTACTTCAGTGAACTTTTTAAAACAGCAGAGGTTTCTCATAGTGAAGATGCATCTGCTGTCGGTTGACAAGTTATTCCGTGTTTGTTAGGTTTGAGATAGCTGGCTGTTTGGCTTGCTGCACCTAAGTTGCAGACGCATGCGCAAGTTTTGGGATGAATTATGTCAGGGATTCAGACAAGCGTACTATTGCCTACAATGCATATTTCTGGTTATCCATAGAAAGCAGCAATATGTGCACTGTTTATTTGCACTTATTGAATTCATTCTTTGCTTATATCATGCGTTATTTCCAGTTTATCTAGTGTATTCTTCATTTTGTTAACCAGTTTTGCACTGAAGTCGGCATTGCTTTGGTAATTGGTAACTGTGTTGAAATCAGCGAACGAACAGGAACACGTGAACTAACTGGTCAAATATCAGCAGAAAACATGCAGTCTTGTAGAAGTTCAAAGAAAGATACGGCTGAACGGATCGAATTATAAAAAACAAAAAAGAAAAACTGCAGAAAACGGATCAACTTCAAGGTCAAGAGATCAAGCGATGAAGGGACAGATGCAGGTAACCAGGTTTCAAATTGGAGGATCAACGGCAATGGGCAGTATCCAAACATATTTCAAGTGTGAATACCATCCTGACTTTGTGTGTGAAGATGAACGCTTATGAATATTATCGGACACAAAACGTAATCCTGCACGCTTAAACACTCCCGTGTCAGAGGTGCTACCTCTTTTAGTGATGAATCGTTGGCAATCTCAATTTTATTTGCGGCGAACAACCGAAGTCCCAAAGAACCAAGAAGACCTATTAACCCCATTGCTATCGCCTGCAATCACGGACCGATGATCGTTCGTACACACCTCCTGTCTATTTCCTGGCTGGCCTTAAGGCATGTTGAAAGTACAGTGTTTAGTACAATGAAGTTGGATGGAAACCATTGTCTACCTAATTGCAAGCAAGCTCCAGCAATTTTCATTGGTATTTTCTGAGTGTTCTTTCTGTTGTGTAAACGGCGTTCATTCTGAAATGTGCTACCACCTCGCACTTCTCCTTCCCGCTCTACTTTATATTCGCGAGTTTACATAAAGTTAAACATGAACACTTACATGGCCGCAATGTGCTTGAAAAACAGATTTATTCAGGGATTGTTTTTCTCAATACCGCCTAGAAATCATTAGACGATTTGGAGTGATGCACTTCATAAACGGTCTTCTTCAACTACAATTAAAGCTTTCACATTATCTGAGTAATTGCCTCATCAAACAAAGTTCAGTAGACTATGTGTGTGACGGTACACTTTTCGGTTTCAATGTGGCTAACGCACACGATGTAAGCTTTTATCAGATTTCGAATCTCGAAAAGATAAATTTTTGAACTAGACTGGAAAATAAATTCACAACCGGTCAATGATTGCCAACTCGCTGATGCCGATTCAAGGGGACTCTTCAAAGTTGATTCCGTGATGAGGAATTTCGGTAGTAGCCTCTATCGTAGTTTAAACTTTGGTTAGAGAAACGTGTCACAATTCAACTGGACCCTGTAACTCTCCTATACGAATCATTTACCTGCACTTTATAGGCTCACGTTACACTTCCAGCAAATTTTATAGTGATTCGTAGTACTGATTCCGTGGGACCCTATAGAGCCACCCTTAATTGTAGATATCCTCCGTTGGCGTTTACGACGGCCATTCTTTCCGCAAACCAGGTACTGTTAGAAGATAGAGCACTTTACTGAATTGATCAGACACCATTGTTCCTGTATGAAACTTCGTGTAATGTTCATGCTTATGTTGTATATATTCCCGTGGAAGAGGTTTTTGCCTCTTTGCAGCCGACTACTCTATCCTACATTTCAGCTGACGCAAAACGTCAGTGTTTCTGAATAAATATTTTGGACAATACAGCTCGGTGATTCTTCATCTTGACTCCACTCCTCGTTATGTTGAAACACCGTATACCCCTTCTCCCACAACGTACACATTCCAGAAGAATTGCTTTCACCGTATACACCTCAAGCGACTGTTAGCCGCCATTTTCTCTAGTCAGTTTACTAATCATTCGCTCATTATTAATTACTGTTTATAAGTTTGTTGATCTTCAATCTAATGGAAAGAAAGTTGACAGACTGCATCGAAATGAACTTAAACTCGCACACCCCAGCTCAGTAGATACAATTAGCTGGTGTCACGCAGGCAATGGAACTGATGAGTAGTCTGACTTTAGATGTGCGGGTGAGGTTGGGTTCTATATGATTTAAACTGACATTTTTCTCAACCCAGATTCTGCGACGTGCCAGCTGTGCTCGGCATGGTTTTTGATGAAACACCTCTATTCTTCAGAGCAATAAACTCTCTTTGTATTAATCTCGGATGCGTGAGCTGAACCACAAACTGTGACTTCTCAACTCAACTGAACTACAGTTGAGAATACTAATACGTTATGATTTCTTAAAATGTTCCGATTATGTGTAGAATTCCGGGCAACCAAACTTAAGTGAAAATTTCAAGGACGGAGTCCTACTTCCACTGCACAAGTTAATGAGAAGTCTACGGCAAGTAAAAGACGCAATGCGGCTCGGAAAGTTTCCAGCAGCATACTATATTATGCATGTCAGCCAGCCATTGTCACATATAAGACGGTGATGGTTGAGTAGCACGGCCTTGTTCATTTGGACTCTCTTGGTTTTTTTCTCTTACCAACGTATCTGCATGATAGGTAACTTGTGACGTCTTTATCTTTGATAGATTGGGTGTAAACCAAAAAAACGATATCAGCAGAGCAGTCAGTTAAAATGGTTTGATCAATTCACTGTGTTGTAATTGTCGAAACTAGCTTACACGTTTAATTCGGTAGCCTTTGTCGAGAGCGCTTCAGGTGATGCACACTCGCGGCCGTGACCAGTGTACGGTTGTTCTGACACAAGTCCAAAGGCGTCATGTGAACGTGGGTTTCTAAACACAATTGGCGGTTCCTTTTTTTCAGAGCTAGTTTATATCATTCGCTAATTTCGACTATGCCAGTTAACGCTGATAAGGTCGAATGAGATGAGCATGCAAGTTTATTGCTTTGTTGTTATTCACCACAATTACGTGTACTGGAACAACATGTGCGTACGCATAGTGGTGAGATAACTTTTTCTGTTTCAGAAAAGACCTAAACAAGAAAAATCCTGACTTCGACCAGATTCTGACTCGGTTGGACAGCCAGGCTCCTCCACATGACAGTTGTCGGTGTGAGTAATTGAGTCCAGATGTGAAATTTGTAAACTTCCGGCATGACTTTGCAGCACATCTGATAGCGCATTTGTAGTCTTTGGTGATGCCGTTTCTGTAATTGGCTAATATCCAGTAGGAATTGTCATGTTTTGCAATTAAACTCCCTTTAAGTTCATTAAATCTGTTAGACTGCTTGTCAATAATTTTGTCGACGTTTGTTTGTGTTGTCTCATTCCGACAATCATCATTCTTGTGACTTTAATAAGTACCGATAGATTTTTTGTCACCATTTTCGCCCGGTCTTACCTACAGTCATTGGTAGTCCATCCATTAGGACACGAGTTTTGCACCTGGACGGCCCAGCACCAATGAACGGGTGGTCGATGTGATTTTGAAGGAAGGACAGGTCAGTCATGAATCTAGTCCAGGAAACTGATTAGAACGGAGCGTGACTGGACAGTGTGCTGCAGATTAGTTTATTTTGTCAGGACTATTTCTTCAATAGAAGATGATTGTGATTTGGCCCCCAAAATGGGCAGATACGTAGTCAGCAAGAAGAAGTGAGTTGGGTTTCAGTAGTCACGTCTTCAGTGCTTCAAACTACAAAGTCACTCGCTTTCGGTTTGGTTAAGTCAGAATGATCGTAGTAACGTAGTCTTGCACGAGTGTGCGTGCTGCATCAAGATGTTGAAGGTTTACTTTTGCAGATGTGAGCAATTAAATCCAATCTGATGAATTAGCATGTTTTACTTACTCATAGGATGAGAAATACAGAGTTTGAAATTTCCAGGGATATTCTAGGAAACACAGGGCGGAGCTTGTCAACAAACAAAAAAGAGCCGATGTACTAGTCTACTCCAATTTTGCTCCATCTTGGTACTGGTGTAGAAGAAGAACTGTAATACTGTATTTTATGCGATTTCTCTCGGACTGCCTTTTTATATTTTACGCTCCAAACTTTTAGAATGCTCGTGGTGTGGTGGTCAGCTGGGCGACAGCACAAAAACGTGAATGTGAGTCTATACGACGTTATTAAACAGAGGGCAGCTAATCGATCAATAACTAGAAGCGTATAAGTATACTTGAACGTATAATTGCTTGTGTCTTATTCTTTTTAGATATGAGCAAACCGAGAGTTACTAGTCGTCCTTGCCTTATTTGATGGCCACACTCAATGCAAAGCTCGACAGATTTTAGGTCATTTTTGGTTCAATTCTCCCCTGTCTTCGTCCTCAAAGAGAGCTAGGGTTTTTCAATACTAAAATTGGTTCACACCAGTCAGTGTGTCACTCGCTGACTGACACGGGTATAACATTTTTACTGCTGTCTTTGAGTACATTCCCCGTAAAACTCAGCCCAGTTTAACCCATCGTTATTGGTTGGTAGACCTCTCCACTTTTGATACTGAATATTGGAGTATCCGACATCCCGCGCTTAAGCAAACAGTTTGCACAATATAAACCAGTGGACTGGGAGGTTGAAAAACAGGAAAACATTTGTTGCATTTTAATTTATCGATCAATATCTATTTATTGATTTTCAACGATGCGATGACACGATGTAAACAGATTACAAACTTGTTCCTAGCCGAAGTATACCGTAATAACTACGTAGGCACTTTTAAAAAACAGCACAAACAGTTTTTAAGTTGGTGATTGCCTCACAGAGCACTTTCACGTCATTTTTCCCCATAAGAATATTTCCGTTCTCAACATTGTCTGTTAATGGCCTTTGGTTATCCGTGCACACAAAGTCTGTTAATGATACCGATTTGTAACAATCCAGTGCTAGTTGTAGCATCCAGTATTGATACCCTCTATTTTCCTCTTTGATTACGTTATTTTCGCTCGTTAACTATTTCTTCACTCACGCATGAGATGTATAATTTGAACTGCTAGAAACAATATTCCAAATGTCCCAATGCGACACCTGTCAGTCAACTGCGTAACAGCCATACAGGCTCATTGAGTGTACTTTTGAAAGACGTGGTAAATGAAACTGAAGTCTTTCACTCTTCGAACAGTAGATTGAGAAATAAAATAACGAGTGGTGAGAACAGCTGGAGACTCCGTAATCAGGCTCTAGCGGATAGTCTTTGTAGCAGAGGCCTAATGAATAACAGCCTTCGAATTCTGACACTGTATGGCATTCCTCTCTATTGGGAAGAACGAAGGGGTATGTGGAGTGAAGGATCGTTTGTCTGTCAACTGCACTTCAAAACTTATCGGGTGTGATTTAAATTATTTGGATGTGGTGTACACCAGCACATTACTAAGTGTTAAAATCTGCCATGGAATCTGGCAAATCATTAGGTTGATGAATGGAATCAACGCACCTAATAAGAACCAACTTGATGACATCGAATAGCTCGGTCGCAAAGAAATAATAAAGACCCCTCTCAGCCCCGTAATTTTCCCTTTTGCATTGGTTTCTGTGCTTTAATTGAAAGCTCAGCTGCTGTTCGGTTGTGGTCAAGCAAATCAAGCGATCCTGACGTCCTAACAACGAGCATTCTTGAGAGAAATGCTTAATTTTTATTCTCAACTTTACTTGAGATTTTTTGGAACAAAAATAAATGCAGGGTGGTTGAGAACGGTATACATCACATTAATTTCCAAATTTCGTCCGACATCGTGCAATTCTGTGACCTGAATTCTTTTTGAAAGACACGTTATTACGCAAGCTGTTGCTCAGGTGAACATTACGCATTCCAGGCAAATTGCACGTCATCACTCACATTTAACACTAGATAATATAACTTACCGGGTTTATTCCATTCTGTGTAAAGTCAAGAGTCGTCTTCACGTGTTCCACAGATTACAACAATGTATTTGGAAGAATTAGTAGCGGAGCGTTACTAAAAGTTTGCAAAGAATATGTGATCCAAACTCCAGTCGCCAAGGTTTTAAGCAGTTACTTTGCAAATAGAAGCCGACTTAGTTGTTTCGGTTCTAAAGCTCCATTGGGCTGCTGTATAATTCAGCCTGCTACAGAGTAAAACTGCATTAGTTTACGAGCTCCAATGGAGGTCGGTCTAAACGATCAGAGCATATTCGTTGATTTCCGGAAAGTTCATGAACAAGAACTTGTAGGCTGTCTAACCGAACTGCACTTCGCCACCACAGTATTGTCTAAGCTCAGTAAACATGACCAATTTTAATTGTATCGGCACGGCTTTAACAATGTCCCACTGAGTTAAACACAGAATACAACACCAAAAGGGAACTGGTTTATTCTGCTCCGAACAAAATTCGCGGCAAACTGAAGTAGAAACTAAATGAATTTGCTTTCCTATAGAAAGGTAAGCTATCGATTCACACGTAATTGCGTCCTTCCGCGAATAAAACAATCATATAAGATAAATTTTGAACAGTTTGATCAAATGGCTTATTGACCACTTTGTGTACAACACTACGAAACAATGGTGAACAAAACGAGATACTTCATCGCAAGTTGAGAGCTTTTCACAATTAAACTCTAGTAAACTGTCACTTGACGTGCAATCAAAAGTGTAATGAACTGTGATGTGTTCATTCAAACAATCTACTAGTGAGTCTAAACAGATCTGTCACACAAATGACGGCATATGGGACTTCATCGTGCCTTGTTTTCGGGATGACAGCCTTATTGACCGCTGGTCTTAGTCCTAACACAAATGTTGTGTCGTTTTCACCACAAAATGGTGCAGTGTAAAAGCAGTAAGTTCCACAAATAAGACTCGGCAACTAGTCGTTTGTTTGTTTGTTTGTTGTCACTTCTCCTGTTTTCACGCACCCCGAACCAGTAGATGCTGGCCTTCACAGAAGCCATGCTGTGAAGGAATATCGGCTATTTATGTGTGCGCAAAATGTCTTGGCGTAATCACTATCGCTATCATAGAACTGGCTCTGTTGTTGATGGGTTGTAACTGGCATAACTGACATTCTTGTTGCAGTGCTGTCAGTAGGCACTGGTTTGATGTGTGTAACTTTCTTTACGTGACTGCCGAGAACAGACAAACTGTTAAAATCCCGCAAAATTGTTCCTCGACATAGCGAATGAGTAGCAGTTGGTAGTGATTCCTCGGATACATACTTTTACGTGGATGAATGGAGTGTAGCAGTTTTCTTTGATTCAGAAAGATTTGTCGAATGCCATGTTACTGGTACAAATAGTGACCGTGCTTTCTGATATTGAGAAAGTGTACTGAATAAATAAATATCACGAAAAAACATACATTACTGACGAGTAGTCGGGGATTTGGTTTATTTTCAAGTTGACCATCACTCACATTTGATCGCAACGTTCGCATTCAGATAGACTTTCCAGCCAGCCTCTTTCGAAAAGAAGCACTAGACTCGAGTTTCGCTCTCATTAGAGCTCATCAGTAGTGCATATCCTTGCCACGGCCGGGATTTGAACTCCGGACATTCCAATCATGAGGCAACCGTGTTAACCACTGCGCCATTGACCTCACATTAGGCACGACCGAATCATCAAATCTGAACGCTCAACCACTCTCGCTTGTGAGCAATGATCAGGTTGCCCGATCGTCTCGAGAGGAGACACAGTTACTGCCTGTTAACTCCAATCGATAACCCCGCGATTAGGACTTCCGAGACAGGTCGAGATCACAGAACTCATTAAACCTGCAAGGCGATATTTTAGATTACTGATGAGTAGTCGGGGATTTGGTTTATTTTCAAGTTGACCACCACTCATATTTGATCGCAGCCTTCGCATCCAGATAGACTTTCCAGTGAGGTCAATGGCGCAGTGGTTAACACGGTCGCCTCATGATTGGAATGTCCGGAGTTGAAATCCCGGCCGTGGCAAGGATGTGCACTACTGACGAGCTCTAATGAGAGCGAAACTCGAGTCTAGTGCTTCTTTTCGAAAGAGGCCGGCTGGAAAGTCTATCTGAATGCGAACGCTGCGATCAAATGTGAATGATGGTCAACTTGAAAAAAACATACATATTAAAAATCTCTTCCTTCATCTAGACAAAACGTGGTGATATGATACTGCTTCAGCGCAGCTTTTAAAAACAACCAGACTTAAAGGTTGCAAAGGTTTTGAACTTAATTTCTTAATTCCTTACAAGTACGTCTTTGTGGGGCAACCTCAGTGATCACTGGTCCTGTCAGGAAAATACTGAACCTATATTGTGTCCCAGACCCATTGCTACCTTACCTTGGCCGAACCAAATCTGTTGTAGCATTTGTTGTTTGGAAGGTCGCACATTTGGGAGTTGGCCTAAGCAAAATTTTCAGGGTTGTTTATAAATACAGTGATTAGCGGTTTTAGTTCAGAAGAAATTCTGAGGCCAAAATACTCCGAATACTTTATTATTCTTTTTGCATTTCGTTGGCGTTTCAAGAGGATGACGTGCCATTCATTTGTGAAACGTTTGCTAGCCAGCATAATGGGCAGGTTGAGACACAAAATGACGGTTCGCTTAATCAGGTATATCAAAACTAAGTATAATTTTACCTCAGGTTGCATAGAACTAGTTGGTTAGATGCACACTGGTTAATTTGACCGTGCACAATGAAGTAAAACATTTCTATCCCTTACACGCCTTTGATAATCGCTTGAGCTAGAGTGACGAATGCCATTAACAATATCCCAAAAACCATTCTAGTAGACCGGCAAATTTATACATATCCCCTTGTCTGTTAGGTCGGACGACGAAGTCAGACTGAACTGTAAGCCACTGGGAGGGATCGCCCTGCATATAATGTACAGAACAGTCAACAAAGAAAAGCTCGTCATACCAATTGGTAAAGTGGCAAGTAAGGTCAAAAAACATCGCTCAACGTAATCAGTCTGTTAGGTGGGGTATACTGGTCAAGTTCGTGCACGCGACTCTTTAACAAGGAAGCCAACATTCCACCGTCGACAGTGGAAGAAGGAAAACATCAGCGGTGCAAAAGAGCGTTTGTGTTTTTTGGGTTCTCATTTATTTCCCTAGTAATATTTGTCTATGAGCAGTTTTGTGGGTCACCTTTAATTTGCGATCACAGCACTGTCAACATTTTTCGAAATAAACCCAATTAAATCCTGTTGATTTCGAAGCATAGTATGCCATGGACAAACTACTAAATGACGCATTTTGCTGCAAATCTCAAAAAATGTATTTTCCGGAACTTCGAAAATGATCAACTTGAAGTTTATACATGGGAGGTCTTGTAGTTCTTAATTCTTTTGCACCACAAAGGTGGACGCTGAGACTATTCCGACAAGCACGACTTACGGATCGGTCAGTAAGTATCACTGTTCAAATTCCACTAGAATCTGGTTAACCGCCGCTTTTGTCTGAACACAGCTTTATTCAAAAGGGTATCCGGCTGGTCACTCAGATGAAATCGGTAGACTTCATTTCTCTCATGTTGAGGAATACGACACTGTATATTCTGGTCACGACTGAATTTCCAACCTCTGTCCATGCTATCAGTGACAAACATGTTGGCTGGCGTGCTAGTGACTCCACGGTTGGCAGGATAAAATCGTTATATTCAAACAGTCAGCTGCATTCCCTTGTGAGCAATGCTAGTTTTACTTGCCCACTACAAAAAGAACAAAGTGGCCACATTGTTAACTGCGACCGAAGACCACATGGTTATAATGTTCCGATGTTACTGAACTGACAGGCATATCAGGCATACTCAATCACGCATTGACTATCACTATGAATACAAAAAGATGACTGATTTTAAAATCAGAGGCACCACTTGTTCCGTTGAAGTCAAATGTGAGCAATAAACCTGAGATTTTCTTCAGATAGTGGTCGTTTGAAGATGCAGCGGTCGAATTGCAACTTTTACTCTAGTTCTTACCTGGTTTCGACAAATATGAACACTTATGACAAGCTTCAACAAAGGCAAAACGTTTGTCTAATGCTCTGTTCAGACAGAAGTGACCCAAAAATTCATATAATCATTGAAACTATGACCGCTTGTTAGTGTTCGTTGGTTTAGGCAAATGCTCAGAGATTAACAGCAAAACTTCATTTTAAGCTCACACTCTCATTCCTCTAGAGTTCAGATGAATTGTGCTTTGTGTATTATACGGCATACTATAAAAATTGTTTGTAGTACGTATTTTTGTTACCTGATATTCCACCAAGCGTAGTATGAATATGTTAAATTGAGCGTGTGTGCAACCACCCGAATAACTAATCTAACATCCTAGTGGTATGATGACTACAGATCTGTTGGTTAACGCGCAATTGTGCTAATAACCATCCTTTTTCGTGCGCACGATTGATGGGGCGGAATTTGGATGATCATGGAACAAAGTGTTATCCAGTACATCGGTGACAGTCACTAGGACTGACTGCTTGCATAGGGTGAGATTTTTGCTGGAGCTCAAATCACCCGTTTCGATCCGCATTCGACATTAAGTAGCAGTCAACTTGATGTGTTTACTAAACAAATTGCGTACGGTTCTGTTCACAGTAGTTTATGTTGGAGCTCACTTGAATTCATTGTTTATCAGATATTCAGTGAATACCGTTGAAAGCTAATTCACTTATAACTCCATGGCTTCAAATCTTCACACGGCCTGACTAGATTTTAGGGCATGCATTCATTCCAGCTTCTAATTGATTGCCAAGTTAGTCACTATCACTTTCCGCCTTCACTTTGCATGATGATGTTAACTGCCTAGATTCATCGACTCAGCTTAAAACGTAAACATGAGTAACAATAGAAAGTAATTCGACATTAGCAGTGCAGTCTGTTATAATTACTTCACACAGTAAGTATCCTAACGATTGACTACTTAACTGTTTATGTAAATGAGAACGCTGCCTATGGTTGATAAAATTATTGTATGAACACAGCTGTGAACAGCTTCTCCCTGGTGTTGGTTTACAAGTGTGTTCAGTTAGGCTACACAGACATATACTCTCAGTAATCATCAGACCTAAACAACTGGGATTGACGAACACAATAATTTGACTCTCAAACTACAGGTCGATAAGCAAACACGAACTTCCATACTCGTGTAGTCATCACACTGCACAGAAAGATAACCGCAATCACCCTCAATCACTACTTGTTGAATAGTTTAGATTCCCTGAAAAATTAAAACGGATTTGTGCGGAGTTTTTGTGGAAACGTATCTCATTATTTGAATCAGTTGTTTGTTGTCTGCAAATCTAATCGCGGCTACAAGAAGACAGGTACTGGTAAATTCTAATACTTGGTATTGTCTCCAGTTTGGAATGGCAATAACCAGGAATATATATATATAACACTGGTAAGGTGGAGAGTGAAGAAATGAAGCAGCAAATGAGGCAGTCAATAGAATCGAACATCTGTGAAGTCTATAAGAGCTCGTGTCTTACATATACTGGTTTTTGAACGAAGAATACTGACTTGGGACAGCTAATCGCGACCACCCCAGAGAAACGCGGAAAACATGCATTAGAGCGGCACATTATTACCCCGAATGTCGATTCTGATCAATCCCATTAGAAATGACCAACAGTTATCGCACGACAGATAAAACCGAAAGTATGCTTGACCGAGGAACGAAGGAATTAGACGTTCCGAACCCATTTCGACAAATGTGCATTCATTCTAGCGTTCAGGCACCCATCGTTTTTTCGATGCAACTTTCATCACAGTTACACATAAATTGATACATGTATTGTCAGCTGGTGCCCGTAGGTCCTTCCCTTCTTTGAAGATAACAGCAGCTTGAAATTTCGATCAACGAATACGATTTCAGCGGCATTGTAATCCCGCTTATTCGTCTCGATTGGACGCCCTGCGATTCGAAACAAAAGTATCTGTTTTGAACGACAGTTAATTTTCTTCTTCCCAGTTGTTGCAACTCTACCCACTGTTACACGCTGCCGGCTGTGTCTATGGATAAATCTCGACGGATTTCCCTTATCCTGTGATGTATTTTTAGCAACTGAAGTTTTTCGATAATGAACAAATGCGTTCAGCGCACACAAACAATGCTCTGGCCAATGCTTGCTAGCAATTCATTGATGTGAATTTAGCAGAATGAATGTGTTAGCTAGTCGAGGCTGGTTATTGATACGCGGATCTTTTGTTGACTCATCCTCGCGACTGATGCGGGTGTGTGAAAAGTGCAGGTGCCTATTGCTTTTCAGTTTAAAGGTGACTGTCAAATTAGCATGGTGACAGTTGACATGTTTTATCACGTCATCGATTGAACCGTGCAAGGAATGGGATGTTATTCGCATAATGTTTACACAACGGACACGTTGAAATGTTATTATCGATTTGTCTTTCTATGTACAGTTTGAAAAGTCAACAAAGACAGGTCCTATCAGGCTCCCTACAGCGACTCCGTATGTTGTCGTCAAGAGATATTCTGGAAACTAAAACTGACGTTCCGTGTACATAGTAATGAAGACAATTTCAGAATATCCGTGGGAATTTATAAGTCACAGCTTCCAGTCTTAATCCAGTCCCACATAAATTCCATTGTTTCGTGCAACGGAACACTCGTGAATAGTGACTGAACTTCCGTTGAGCACACGACTTTGTTTAATATGTTGAATTCGTTGAGATCTCCAATCAAACTTTAACAAGTTATGTGCCATATTTTGGGTTTAATGACATCAGGAACTATACAAACCAACTTGCCAGGTTTCACAGCGAGTAGGATATATTGTTATAACCAGTCTGAAAGAACCTTCTCTTCATTCGTCTCGTTAATTTTGTAGCCTTCTAAATATCGGGAGAAATTGGTCAAATTTACAGTTGTGTTTACGCGACTAGATCTAAAAACCTTGTATTTCCTTTCGATGTTGTAGTGTGAAGACTGAGCTGGTCGTGTACATACGGAACTTCGGAAAATGTGTTATGAATTAATCTCCAATGCTCTTTTTTCCCTTTCAAGAATTTCTAGCCACCTCCAACCTAAAATTCGTAAGCCTTCATTGCTTTCTCCGATATCCCTTCCCAAACGAACACTACATACTCTCTTTTGCTCTTATTTTTATTCATGGGATAATGATAGCCTGAACGAAATCCCATTCGGCAACCCTTCAGATTTCTAAGAAATTCTCATGTTTGTTCCACAAACGTTAGCATAACAAATGCTTGTGGCCGGCACTTGTTATCTGTTCATAACGTGGTAGTTTGACCGTATTCAGTCAACCTCGGATTGCCAGTGTGCATCGTCGAAGTCATCGAGGAACCTCGACGAGTGATGCAAAAATGAGTTGAAACTGGGAACATCCCGTAACAACCAAGTAACAACGAGTGTATCAGAGAGGCAGCTGCAACCCGGTTTAACAAAATGTTTCCACGATTTGACCTGAAACCACGTTATTAATTATACCGGGACTACTGTGTGTACTGTCCACGGAAGTTAACCCTGAGTCGTGGTGAAAACAAACCGTTTTTGGTAGCTAACCAACGTTTATACTGTACAACACATTGAACCTTGATGAGCTAATTACTGTGATATGGCGGAGGTCAACGTTTTTACCCACAAAATAAGTTTATCTTAAAATTTTATATTCGAGCGGGACAAAATTGTTTATATGACCATATTTTCCACGGTGGTCCAGATGAAACTGTTCAACTTCCTTCTATGGTCATGTTCGCTTGGGTGCTCGGCCTCAAAATACAAATTTTGCAACGTCTGCTTCAGTGATATTAGAATCAAACACCATTCATCGACTGAAAGCTAAACTTTGTTAGGACTGGACTCAACTGAGATTTTTCGCCATATTACGGTATCATAAAAAAGCTGAGATCGTTGCCGATTGACTTTCAAATAATTGTAGATGCGACCGACAAACCTCGGCTGGAACATCGGACGATTTGCCTGGGTGTATTTTTCTCTTGAAAATTCCCACTAAACTAAGGAGCAGAACCGTAAAGAGGAATTCAATAATTCAACATCAGATTGCTACAAGTACATAGGTTGAACAATTTGATAACAGCGCATAAACAACAGAAAAAGTCCGGAAGCATGTCATTAGGTCATATAGAGCACTTGAAATTTACGAACATATGTAATCTAGCCACTCATAGCACTGCTTCGTGGGTTCTCAAGTCGAAGACTGGGTAAGAATAGCGACTGAGAGTGTACCCCTAGCCGCCGAAACTGCAGCTCTTGGAAAATAATTCTGCGTCAACAGTCTGGTGCTTTGGTATTGATATGTTCGCCGAGCTTGGCTTTTAGGTTGCAAACGTTTCATCACCAGGCGAGGTGACATCGTCAGTGCGTAACTGTTTCAGCGTATATTTTGAATGTGAAGATTGATCGATGTCTGCTCTTATAAAGGAGAGTGAGTTGACCTACTAGCCTGGATTCTGGTTGGTCGCTTTCCGTCGTGTTTTTCCTCTGGTCCGACCCACCATTGGTTGATTTTGTCTTATCAGTTCAAGTTGCTCTGTTCGGGTTTACCGGTATTTGGGCTCGATGGCGTTTACGTCTCCTCAAATCCTTGATTCGCATTGGTTAATAGATTTTGTCTAGCTCGACGTGTTTGTTTATTGAACCGGTTGATGAGTACCAAGCTTCGAGAAATTCTCTTGCATGTTTGGTGTTTGCCTGAGTAAGGATTTCTGCGGTGTTCAAGTTGATGGCATGTACAGCTTCATCCTCGTGGACGGAGATCAAAGAAAATTGATCGTGTCTCTTGATGGCCAGTTCGTGTTCATGTATTCCTGTTGATAATTTCCGTCCGGTTTGGCCGACGTAGTGTAGTTCAGAGTCATTGCATTGGATTTTTTAAATGACATTTCTTCTGTTGGTGTGTTTGGATTGTTCTTTTGGTTTTGATAGTATCTTTCGCAATGTTGCTGTTGGCTTGTGTGCTATGTGCTCTCAGTAGTCTGGCGGTAATTTCTGATACGGTTTTGATGTGTGGTAGTGCAATTCGTTTTGTCGGTGGGTCATTAGAGTTGAGCTTTCTGTTTTTTTGTAATAGACTCCGTCTGATGAAGTTTCGCGGGTATCCGTTGCGGCGAAACACTCGGTATAGGTAGTTTTCTTCCTTGCTCCGGAGCTCTGCAGTGCTGCAGTGTGTTTCAGCTCGTTTGAACAGGGTTCGAATGCAGCTTCTCTTGTGGCAGACTGGGTGGTTGCTGCGGAAACTAAGAAGTTGGTCCGTGTGTGTTTCTTCCCGATAAACTGAGGTATCCAGTGTTCCATCAGGTTTGCGGTTGATTTGTACACTTAGGAACGGTAGTTGGTTGTCGGTTTCAGTCTCCATCGTAAATTTAGTATCGTTGAAAACGTGGTTCAGCAGTCTGTGTGTGTCCTCAATCATTGAGCGTTTGAGGGTTACGAATGTACCGTCAACATATCGTATCCAGAGTTTCGGTTTGATCTTTGGTAGCGCGATATTCTCTAACGTCTACATGACTGCCTCCGCAATAAATCCGGATATGGGCAAACCCGTTGGAGTTCCTTTAAGTTGTTGGTAGATTTGGTCATTGAATTTGAAGTACGTCGACAAACAAAGCTCCATGAGATTGCACATGCTCTCCGGTTTCAATGATTCATTCTGTCGGGGATTTACTTCTAACAGCTTTCGCAGCGTCTCTTTGGCTAAGGTGAGGTCAATGGATGTGAAGAGTGCTGTGAGATCAAACGAAATAATTGTTTCGTCTTCTTCCATCCTCGCGTGTTTTAGTTTGTTCAAGAATTGTACAGCATTGCTGATGGAATGTTCTGATCCGTCGACGAGATATCGTAGACGTTTGAATAGGTCTTTGGTCAAATTGTAGGTTGGTGTGCCCAGTAAAGATACAATTGTTCGTAGTTGGACACCATCTTTGTGTATTCTTGGTAGTCCGTAGAATTGAGCAGTTGTTGCATCTTTCGACTGCATTTTCCAACGCTCTTGTTTGCTTATCTCGTGCGAAGCCTCTTGCTTTTTCTAGTGCGCTGTTGATTTTGTTGACCAGTTTTTTGGTGAGATCAGCATTGAGTACGAGGTAGGTGGTTGTGTCGTTGAACAGTTGTTTTGCTTTCTCCACGTAGTTTGCCTTGTCCATGATAACTGTCATCACCCTTTTTGAGGTTGTTCAAAGCTCGTTGTTCGCGTTGGGTAAGGTTATTGGATGGTCTAATGCGGGTCAATACTGGTACGATAGTTTGTCGGATTTGGTGCTGTGCCTCTCCCGACAAGAAGTTAGATTTCATTATATGTTCTAATTTTGCCATGTATTCTCTGTTTGGTGCATCCTTCGTGTCAAAATTGAGTCCTTTTACAAGTACTTCTTGCTGGTCGTTGGATAGCGGATGGTTTGATGGGTTTCTGATCCACGTATAGTTGCTGGATTTGGCGTACTTCTTCGACAGTCTTGAGAGCTTCTCTTCAAGAGCTATTCTTTTCTTATTCGCGGCTCTTGCTACTCGCTGTCCTATTGCTGCCTCTAATGTCTGTAGCTGATGTTTGTCTATTATTTGTTTACAGTCTTCTCTTTTGACTGTTATGATGTTCTCGTATTTCCGTAACCGATTAGGAGCATCGGTTATTAACATACGTAATATCCGTCTTCCGTTTTGTCTTGCCATTTCCCAAGCTTGTGGTTGATTGAGTGGTGGTCTGTAGTTTGTAGCTCGAGCTACAAACAACAGCACCACTGTTCCCAACCATCAAAAGAGTCTGGTGCTGTTGTCAGATGGCGATCATTCAATTCTGGGTAACACGTTATCTGGTCAGTCTTGGTAAGAAATTTACAGATCATATAAAAAGCCTGGATGGAGTCATCTGTGTGACCGCAAGTTGAATGGTTTTACGCGAATTAGTACCAACTCACGTTAGATACTGCCTTTTGGTTCATTTAGACAAACGCCTCATTGTGTGATGCTTACTCGGTTTCACAGCAGAAGAAGGGGTATACTAACGTTGGTTGGTTTAACATAGGGAGTTTGTATTTTGGGCTGGGTATCAGCAGGTAGATGTGCTGAACTGTCTGCATGGTGTTGCCTCCAGCATTTTGCGCCTGCATGCCCAGTAAAAACGGCTGTCGGACGTTAATTGCAACGACAACCTTCAGTAAAAGTGGACTAATCCAGCTTTCCTTTTCGGCATGGCAATCGGAATCTGTAGCTTAATTAGAATAATATTTCTGGTCGTAAAACGGTCAAGAGAGCCATTTTCCCGTAAAACTTCAGAAACCGTATTTAACTCGTTGTCCACTTTGTCTGTGAAACAAATTTTTCCGCCCACTGATAGAACAGCAGTTGTGGTTTCGTTTTTGTTCTAAAATAAAAATTCGTTCCAATTTGCATATTGCCTGATCCGTAATGATTTACATAAGTCCCAGGAATTTAAAATATCTTCTGATCGTCTATTTTATTTTCTACTTGAAAATGAAAGTGTTTCATCTTTCTTTAAAAGCAAGTGTGACGGTGGAATATGCCTGTCCGAACCGGCGACACCCGAACTAATCATTATCCGATTACGTAATCCAGTTCACTCTTCGCACACGAAATGTGTGTGAGCCCTGTAGCTGCGGTGGGTAAACTTTACACAGCGGTCTCTGTTCCCACCCAAACTCTTCTACATAACGTAATTAATTGCTGCTTGAGTGGTCAGATAATTGATGGGAACTTTGTAACGCCCCACGTAACCCAACAAGTAGCTGTTAAACCTCTTCCTGATGATTACACACCGTTTTAACCTTGTTGAATCAGCACAGTTGTAGTAATCTGAGGTCAAAGTGTGAAGAAACTGTCAACGCAGCGCGTCACTCCTAAAAATGATGTTTAACAATATAGGAATCCAACCGGCTTCTGTCGAAACATTGTTCAATATTTTGTTTACTGATGCTTAATCTCGATTTTCTACTATCTGGTAAAGATTGTGATGCCCTGTCCCTGACCGAGTTAGATGCAAAAATCTGACTTGCGATAGCGTGCAAACTTAGAATTGTAAGAGCTGTTAGCATCACTAACAAAGCTCATTCTGACACCGTTGGAATGTCAAAGACGCATCGATCAACCGACCAGACTCGTTATGGGACGCTAAATTATTTTCAAGCTAAATGCTATTCATATTTGTTCACAGCTTCCCATTCACATAGACTCTCCAGCCATGTTGACCATGTTGACCATGTTGACCAATGCGCCATTGACATCACACCTGACGTTACCGTCCGTTCACACATGAACAACCAACCACTTTTGTGTGAGGGTGATGATCAGTTTGGTTGATCGTCTGGATAGAGAACAGAGTTACTTGTTATCTCCGATTGGCAACGCTGCGATCATGACCTCCGTTGCAGATGGAAATCTCCAATTTCACTATGCCCGCTGGGTCACATTGTTGGTTGCTAATGAATAGATGAGGACAAAATAAGAGTGTTGCTCAACTCGGGAATTATAATCTGCTGTATATTTTTGTCAAATCGTTGATACATGTATGTGAAATAACTGAGGAATCTTATCATATTGTCGGGGCATTGGTAAATAATATCTTCCTTAGTGGTGTGCGTATGTGGACGCTTTTCGTCTCAATTCGCATGAAGCACGTAAAGTGCACAATTTGTATTTGTGACTAAAATGGGGGAACGAATTTTCACCAACATGGCCTTTAATTAACTTATTTGCGGCTGTAAAACACTCCGAACTCTGTTTGGTTGAATAGGCGGAATTCTATTCCACGTAGACGGATTGATACGTCACAAGCATATGCGCTACGCTTATTACGCAATCATAAAACTAGCGGTAGGCTAAAATGCTGCCACGGAGATTAACCAGTTCGCCTTTCTGATTACACCACCAGCCTGAGATGGCTCACAGACTATCGGTGAATGGTACTAATTTATCAAAATTTGGAGACACAATAGTGGTGGTCTTATGTCACATACTAGCTACGTTCTGCTGTATGTCGATTAAGTGTACACCTTTTTAAGTTTATACTAAATGTGACTCGTGAAACGCTTCAATAGAAATTACTTTTGATTACGGCGCAAAAAAGTAGGTAACTTCTTGACATTGTTAACTCTGATTTCGACGCGCTGTTGAATACAAGTGTGGCCCGGATACTTCACTTGGTGCAAAGTTATAAGTGCTGTCACGTCTTTAATCCGGTGTGCATCATTATATATTCCAACTCACATATCATATCATGTTTTCTTAGACGTCTTAAACAACAACCGATTTGTTCAGTTGGTTTCAACACGTTGAATAACGCACCGGACATGAATATACCAGTCAGCCTGTTCGATAACAAACAAAACATTTGTGTCAACAGCCGCTTTTTACCACCTGAGAAACCAGTACCAGATGGACCACACCAAGATATATTTGTACTTGTTTACATCACTGAAACATCGTAGTTCCTGTTGTATACGGGTCAGGCGTCTGTGATTTTATTATTCAGGATGATTCACTTACTGGCATATCTCTTTAATGGTAGAAGATAACGTCTGTTAAAAAATAGCATATATTCACGTAACTCTTGCGATTTCAATCAGTTAGTTATCTTGTTTTCCTGCCATTGTACACAACTGATATATAGCGAAAAGTATGAACCCATGTAACTTTTCTTGATAGCCCAAATATTGTATCCTGGAAAATCTAATGCGGTTTACCGGGTTGCCCCAGCTGTGGTCAGCCATCATCAGGCTGGTTATTTAACTTAATTCATATACAATTTTCCTCCACAAATTTCAAACATCTCCTATGAATAAAAACTGAGCGTTTGGAAAATCCCAGCGGTCACGGTTAATTTGTGTATTTTAAGCACAAAAATACTATATTTGGAAGCTCAAATAGGGATGTATAAGTTCGAACATGCAAGCATATAAATGCACTCTCACTGTTCACATCATACCTAGGGAAATTAAGAGGCATCACAAGGATATGAAACATCTTAGGTGGTGAAATGACTTTATCTATCAGGGCCTTGTGTGCCATATTTTGAATCACTCCGGATTATATATTGTGCTGGCCGTATTTAAGCAACCCACTTGGGAATTCTATGCTATGGAAGTTGTCAAACTGGGAAGAACAGAAATTAACAGAGGAACCGAAAGCAATTTGTTTGAAAGCAACACAGTTGCATAAAGATATTCAATCAGCAGAAGGGGATCTATTGTTAAAAAAGCAAGCGGATTTTGTTATAAGTAAAGAGAGTGAACCGGCTTATACCAACGCTTTCCAGAGCACAGGCATTAGGACAAGGGAGGAAGTTGCTACCAGACGACCATTGGTTCGCACATTAGCGGCTGGATTGCAGTAGTCGGAGCTGCAGCAATTGGTCACAATGCCAACACCGTCCTGAAGTCGATCCTTCTCCAAGCAGGAGACTACGCACTCCTTTTCTACTGTAAAGCGTTCTGGGGCTTGGTAGTTGAAAACCGTCTGTGTAATTGAGTTCGGTTGAAAATGCAAAAGAGAACAGGTACTAGTTTTGGGAAAAGTATTGCATCAGTTTTACAGACTATTTCTATAAACACTACCATGTTACTAAAAAGCCACATGATCCCGGTTTTTGGTAGAAACGCACTGCCTAACAACAAAGACGAAGTTTGGGTTTTGGGTGTTTGCCAATCAAAACAGTACGCGATTGAAAATTAAAATAACAGTCTATATTTGCAATATTTGCTGAAATCCACTAGTTTAATTTACCACTTAGTTGCACTTCAATAAATTTTAACAAGTATATCCATTATTTTCTCACCAGGTCATAAAAGAAGTCCTGTGTGTTGATTTCAATGTTTTTTTTCTTAGGTCCGTTAATTTGTCAGTCACATCCCGTATCATGATTTACAGTAACATTCTTCCTAGTTCCTGATCGAATGCACGATTGATTCGAAAAACCTTGACCTCGTTGGACTTTTAATTAGTACTGGAATGATTCTTCCTGTAGTTACGAAATGGTTCACTATGAGAAATTGTGCCATTTTTTTTAAAGCTTTGTATATCACTAACTCAAAATCTTGATATCCCAATTACATCCACACTGTAATTCATGTGCTTATACCTTGAGAACATCTGAGTGTCCTAGAACACTTCAGAACCGTACAGTGCAACCTAAAGAAAACATTGAAAAGCTCTGCTTTTGGATGTTAACAAAAGTTTCTTCCATATTTCTACATTGGTCAGTGGATGAATACAATGTGGTTGCGATAGAACTTTTACTCCCCGAACTTCCGCTTTCACAAGCATCGCTTTGGGCTTGAATTTGTATGAGCAAACCAATCACTGTCCTTTGGCATAACCTCATTTGTCTGTATGGGAAGAGCCTATCATCGTTTGTAATGTTATATATGAAACCCTGGTTGATCACCTCATAATTTGAGGCAACACTATCGAAGTAAATTGACATAGCTGTAAAGTCCGAAAAAGTGTGCGCATTCATAATTAGCACATACGGGGAATCTAACGCACGGCAGTGTTTATTCAGACCAACATATGCTAGAATTAAAGGAGATGAGCATGTTCAATCATATATATCAACTTACTGAAGGGTTGATACGCTTCATTAAATGAGAACTTACTCGGCAATAGTTACAGTTGGCTAGTTTTCTCGCGTACCTTTCATCAAATGGAACGGGACAGTTGTTGCATTGGTAACACTTGATAGTATCCGCTGTTCACAAAAATAAACAACGGAGCATATGAAAAAACATTTTTTTCACTCAGATAACCGTTAATAAACCTAAGAAACCCAATTTTATTACTGTAAGTAGTCGACTAATCAAAACTGCTTGTGAAGTTCGCTTCAGAACACATCAAGCAGTCCACATCGACGAGTTGAACGTCTAACAGAAGTCAATAATTCAGCAAAATTATGACGTCATTTCCTTGGAAAGATACCAACAGAAACCATGGAAAATGACGAATTTTATCAACAGAGGGGCCTTAAGTTATGCTCTGTTGCGCCTAAACCCAAAAGGTGAATAATGACCACAGTTTGTCACTACAGTAATATGATTTTTTTAACCGGAAAGCCATTGAATTAACGATCCACGGAGTAACTACAGACGGTGCAGTGAGTTAAAATTACGAAATGTTAGTGTCTAATATTTAATATTAACATCGTATGGAGTAGTTCTTTACGCAGAAGTATCTTAGTATTGCATTTTATTTGCCAAAGTCAGTAAAGCCTGAACATGTTTAAATATGTTCCATGGTTCAACTAGGTTCTCAGTTAGGTTAAAGATGCCTGTGAGAACGCAAAAACGTTTTAATTTTTTCGAGGTTTACGGTAATGTATATGAAGCACTGAAGACTTGGGAGCAAAAGGAACTTTATATTGGCCACTTCGTCATTGTCACCTTAAGAATTTCTTAAGCATTGCAAGTTTGCGCAAAAGCTGTCATGTTAATTGTGGAGTCTGAAGTCAAAGCGGGTATGGAAACATAATCATAGTTCAGTCGACTGTGGACAGATGTTTATAGTGTGAATGTTGTCAACTTCGTAGTGCAAAATACAGCTTTGTTATTCGCACTTCTTTTAAACCGTCGGCTCATAAACTACTAAGATTAGCTTGTCGAAGGTTTGTCTGAACGGTTCTGATTACAAGGCCACCCCTTCAATATAACTGGACTGGATCTCCAAGTTGTTGGATTGCTTTTTCACCCACAATACTATAATGCCCGATAAATCTTTATTTGCCAGTCTAAGTGATTTGTCGCTACGTTATACGGACTACTCTAGAAATGGCCACAAATTATCAAAGCTCAAATCTCAGACTGATGATTTGTCCTACTGACTATCTGATCAATTAATATTTGGTTAACACACTTGAATAACAGTCGTAATTTATTAAGTTAATTTTTCAGATCGAACTAAGAAAATGTCGCTTAGTGGCAGTGATGTTTGCAATATGAACAAAGAGACCGACAAAACGTATATAAGCATATAACTGCTCAGTGCCTACACATGTATTTGAGATTTACTTAAACTGTATTGTTTCCCAAAGCGTTGATCCGAGAAAGTTCGAAAAATCTGTTTTAATTTACGAAACCTGCCATTTCTAGTTTGTTAATCGTACTGCTTGAAGTGGAAATTCATTTGTCATGATTTAACTACTTCCAAAATCGTATTGTTCTTTAGTTTCACCTTATGCCAAGTAAATTCAGAATGCGGTCGTCTCGTTTATCTGTGACTTTATCATACTTTTTGATCTGGGACTGTGTTATGTGTCAGGGCTCGTACGAACTGATACTTTCTGGGCTGATATATTGCACCGTTTTTCATTACGTGTTTTGGTTGCCAAAAGCACTTGAAGTTGAGTCCATAAGAAGTTAAAAAATCAATGAACTTTAATTATCCGTCGAAGATCCTGTAATCCAGGGTGGATAAACTCCTTATTTGCGTGGATAATCATTATACTTAGTTAATGATTGTGAGCAGTTGTTTGTGTCCACTTGTTGGGTGCGCGTTACTGAGAAGTTAGACGTCAACATTTTGCTATAACGATGGTAATAATCCTAGTCTTCGCTACCGTGACGCCCATATGTTCTGAATCCATTACACCACATACTTATGTTAATAAAATCCTTCTCCCTCAGAAATGTTACGTAAGACCGAACACATACGTCCATTGCATTCAAAAAGCTTACGGATCTAATCAGTGAGAACAGTTGAAAGGTTAATGTACTACTCTCCAGATTGTCGGGCGAAATACCCGACCTGAGCGTCACAGTTAGTTTGAAAAAGGGCATGTGAAATTATGGAACAGTTTGGTTCCAGCGAATGCTTTAAATAGAAGTGTTCGTTTGGTGAATGGAAATGTTGTCGGAACATTGCGGTTTATCTTTCACCCTCCAAAATTCCAAGAACTTCCGGTCAAAAGTAAGGTCCGTTTCTATATGCTTAAGACAACATAAAATGGTGCCCTTGCCAATGTACAAATTATGGAAAACTTTACTTGAAATTTCGTTGAGCAGTGTGATCAATGAACTACGAAAACGAGGTATTTCACCGCTTAAGGAAACTGTGATGTAGTTTTTCAGCTGGTAAGTAAAAATGTGCTTCGGCTAGACGATTTTTTCAATGTGCGAAAAAATAACCGTGCAAGTGTTTAAACAGTGATACTACTCATTTTACTAACGCTTATGAAATGACCTACGTAGGCGTTTTATAAAACCTGACAGATACCAATTTCCAATGCCTTTTTCATGCTTGGTGCTGGTAACCACAAGTGAGCGCAAACTCTGAATATTGATAAGGTAATTGTGTAGAAAATACAATGCTGCGAAAACAATATGGTTGTTTAGCATTTTTACGAGGTGTTACATCAGTTACTCTGAAACCACTGTCGTTGACATTCACAGGTACTACCAGCTTTTGTAAGCGCATCAATAAACTCTTTCAGTGAGCGTAAATTGTTGGTCTTATCTTCGGTTGTATTGGAAAACTTTGGTCACTGAGCATTTAATATTTTACAATCGGTTTTCCTTCCTGTAATTACTTAGTTAAGGATTTTTTCTTGGCAATTACGCTGGTTGATGGGGGGTTGAATTTGTTATGTTCATAGCACGGTTCTCACTAAGATGTTAATGTCAACCAGTCGGCTTTGTTTTACAAATAGCAAAAATGTAGCGATGATCTCACCCAGAGTAGTTTAATAATTGAACTTGTCAGATTCAAAGATCTCGCCGTGCTACAAGTTTTCTGAGGCTTCAAGTTTGTTCTTTTAGGCATACAAGTCGAGGCCGCCTGCTTTTACTGTAACAAATGATGCGGCGTCACGGTACCGATGTATTTTCAGTGACAGAATGTTTTTACTCTGAAGTTAGGATAACAGTCTCCGATCTATACTTTGGCACCATTTTCATACATATTGCTTTGTATATAGCGTGGAGATGGATCAATTTATAACAGCTTTTCCGCCTTTTGTTATGTTTCAGTGAGAGCTCTTAGCACACTCGGTAAAATAAATAATCATCGAGGTGTAATAAGGAAATTATTTCACGCAACTTCCTACTCGTGATTGAATAGGGCAAACAAAGTGGAATGAATCTGTTTTGGCGGAATGATATTTCGTAAATTGATGCCAAAACCATGGAAATTCAACACTGGTGTCCGTTTACTTGTAATTTCTTTGACGACGCATACCAGACAAATCACGTACTCTGATATTTTGTCCCAATTTCCAGAAGAAAATACCTTTTAGATAAACGACTTCTAACGGTAATAAAACTAAACCAAACTACTGAATAACCTCAGTGAACAACAGGATAAGCGTCATATTCATTCGTCACGCTGATAGGTAAGACATCTAATATTCTTGTAGACATATTAGCTGATTTTCTCAAAACAGGCAATATGCTTGAGTTTCGGTCTTGTTAGAACCTGCCATTTGACGAGGCGGGGATCTGAATTCCAATCGCGCTTTCGTGAGTCTACCAGGTTGACGGTCGCACTACTGACTTCGAAATTGCACGGTGTGATATAGAGAATTATCCTACGCGCGCATTCTTGCAGATATACTGATTATGCTGCATTGTTCGAGATTTTACTTGTTACAGGATGGACTCCGCGGAAACCTGGCCGCAGATAGTACAGATGTAGTGAGTTGCCTGGCCTGTGAATTTTCCAAAACGTAGCGAATTCAAGTATTCGCATTTAGAGTGCACACTAATAATGTAAGTCCGAATGAAAGTTTAAATGTCATGGTGGGATCATACTTGTTTTGAGAACAGTGGCACAATAACGAGTGTGTCCGCCATAAGTGCATGACGTTACTCAGCCTGGACAGGAACTGGAACATAGTACTGAGCTTACCCGTGATATTTAGAAAAGTCGATCCTAATGAGAGTCAATTTCATATGTTTGAAGTCAATTAGTTCATGTTTCTTGGCTTGATTTGATCATGGGCTTGCAGGTAGTTGGAGATTTGTTACTATTTCTTTAAGGTCAACCTTGCGTGGCACTTTTAGGCTGGTTACCTATGAGCATCAAGTGGATGTGTGACTTTTTCACTTTACAGATAAGGATCGACCACTGGGTTAGATATGGCTCAAAAATATCCAATGCTTACAAAACCTAACGAGAGATAAACTTAATCCAGTAATCGTTCTGAAGACAAGTTATTCTGAAACGACCTCTAATAATGGTTGTGCTTTGGGGTGAGTTGTTTTTCTTCCTTGCATAATAAAATGTATGTATGAGGTTTGTGATAATAACCGCGTTTACTTAGGAAGCATCTGCGTTTGCCCGATTCATCTTACATTATACACTTGTGTGACCGATTATATGCCGGGGTCATTTCCGTGGGTTTTTCAACAGCCGACTCGAGCAAAGTTACTTATCTTATGACTGGTAAACCCACATTGTTCATTCAGCGGGTTTTTAGGTAATTACCTTTATCTAGGGATGCATTTGGATCAGGTGCAATGTAACCTTCTCACTGAGTCTAAAACTGATGCATCCAACTCCTTGTAATGTTCCATTCAAAATCAAGTAAGTATCAACAGTTAGCTGAAAATAGCTAAAATGCATATGTTCTGCTCACTTTTTCTGTCCAGAAAGGTCGTGGCGGCTGCTTTCTACTAAATGCAATAAGTTTATGCAATGTCGCTGGTGTGTATACAATTACACTATGGTATAAGTTGTTTTAAATCATATATTTCGATTAACATAGAATTGCGTATTTTGGCTTTATATCATTTTGGGGCCGGCTGATTGGAACTAGTACACCAGTTTGACCAGAATGATAATTGTGCACAAACGCGGGCTACCAAACCGCGCAACTTAGTGACGATTAAGAACGTGCACTGGCCCTTAAACCTCCAGAACTGGGATGCCGTCTGTGCATCATAAAATCGGCACCGGTCGTGAAAAGCTGTAGGCACTAGTGTACAGATTTTACGAAGAAAGGCGCGGAATTATTAAACGGAACCTTGTTAAAGTTACCGGGCTTAATGCAAGCCAACCTGGAATGTCAAAGTCCTGTCACACAGAAAACCCACAAACATGCGTTTTTGTTTGTCCGAGGGATCGGTTCAAAAGCGGCACCTACAAAGCTACATTGTGGAAGAAATGTCTGGGTTAAAATATGCTCAGAGTGATGCCCCAGCTGTTACCAGAAATTCAAACAATTTCGAATAGGGAGAACTAACTTAAAACGTGTCAGGTCTCTAAGGTAGTCAATTATCTAGAAATAAAAACTTCACGAAAGAACTATCCAATCTTTCGACCTTGCTAATTTGAGTGGATTTCGCCGAAGGGATACGTGGTGAGACACAGCACACCAGTACACATCTGCTGATCTTGTATATTTCTACGTGGCAGCGTTAAGTTCTGCAACTGCCCTAGTTCTAAATGAATTGTGTTTCTGTTAAAAAGAGCAAATCTAGAGCATATCTGTGTTCAAATTCGGCCGAAATATTTTCTGCGGCAGTCGTTTTTGTTAACCTTTTTTAGTTCCAACCAGCCTAACTCTCTTAGCCGGCTGCAGCAGTGAATACTGAATGTGGACAAACTCTCGTCTCTGCACATCGTAGACTTTTTAAGGGTCCTCAAGTCAGATTCTGTTTAGAAGCAAAGATTCTTATTGCTGTTCCTACCGAGTTACGAATTACTTGTCAGCTGTCGTAGTAAGTTACATGTAGTAAAGTTGCAATTAATTATTCAACACGTTGCTCTCCACTTTTCTTCCAAACTTTCAGATGTTCACATATGGATAGTTCGTACTAACTTCTTACTCCATGGATTCAATACACAACATTTAATGCAAATGTTCTGCTTGGTGTGGCGGGAGAATCGGTTACTTTCATCTGAATTTTATAACTGTTCCAGTGGATAAAAATACTTGGCTAGTAACTCGTCAATAAAAACCATAGTCATTCAGTAGGCTATTTCACTTTGACACTTTGGTAAAACATATGGACAAAGTCTCATACAATTATAGCGCTGAGATCAGATTATTGATGTTGAAACACCATTATGGAGATGTCACTACAATAACGACTTACCCTCAGAACCGTACATGTTCGCGATCACAATCGCAAAGGTGGCCGAAATGAAAGCGATAGGTGCATGCATTATAAATTTTACAGCTTCAGCAGAACAATAAGTTCAGAACGCAGTCTGGTTGCCGGCGAAAGATCTGTCACGGAACGAATTTCTGAATAGAACTGCGAGGTGGTCACTCTGACAATCAATTGGTTTTCACCTAAATATTCGGTGACGGCTATCTGTTAAGAGGCAAAGATAATTCAGACGGCCTGTCCGTACCTCGCAACAACTCGACACAACCTCAGTAATGAGGCCAGGTAGGCGCACTTATCTTCCAATGATTTCGAATAGAAACTATGCGTGGATACATATGCGTGTCCGCAGTGGTTGTCTGCCCTTGTGTTCGTGTGCGCGAGCTTTTGATTCGCAGTTTACCTTAATAAAAGTAACACATGGGTGATAGAGGCTATAAGTCATACGGTCATAAATTAGGTCAGGCGTTCTAAGTTGCGTGGTCCTATAAACTATACGAAGTATTAGTGTGTGTGACGCAAAAAGTCAGTTTTTACTTCACAAGCTTTACCCGGTATGTACTCACGGGAAAGACAACACGTTTGACTGAGTATCCACCGTACCCTCTAAGATTTGTACAAGTTACTTTCGCGAGATTACGTTACATCGATGGAAACCGACACTAATAAGTGATTGCAACAAGGACAATTTGAATTCACCAGAATTTTCTTCAAAGTTTTTACCACGAAAGTGTCAGACAACATTCGATTTGAACATCGCGCTCAAAAGCAGATGAAATCTATAACAAAAGCAAAATCTTAGTTTGAGAGAAAGGTGTTTGCAGCACTTCGGAAAAATAATGATACAGGTATTCCTCGGAAATGGGACAAAACACGTTTGTAGAGACTGTCTGAGTGGACGTTAGATTTATATTAATGCAGGACTTGGAGAAGTGGATAGTTAAATTAGGTGACCAAGATATTTCGTTAAATACGGACTTTCTGGTAGCGAACGCCGGACGGTTTGCAAGCTATTTGAACAAAATTGATTTCATTGTCACGAATAGTTATGATAAAACTTCACACAGTGCCTAAGACAGGGGAGATAATGCAGAAGATAATAAGTATGCCAGCGTTTGAAGCTCCAACAATTTTCCTGATAATACGGGCAATACAGTAAGAACGGACATAATTTGTTTGCAGCCACCCAACTGTAATCACATTTGTAAAGGTGAAGATTGCATGCGATGTAAATTAAATTGCTCCAGTTTGCTTGCATATGACAATCATAATGGAATCCTCTAGTAATTGGAGGTTCTGTAAACACGGAGAGTTTCGGTGAGGTATCCGAACAAAACTCACAAGAAATTTATGAACAGGAGTTCGAGAAAAGGAAACATTTCTAATAGACTGTGTAGATTATAGAACTTCAGTGAAATTCTCTACTTGATAGGAATTTGTATCTCATATGATAAAAAGGATTCTCAAAACCATGAAACGGATTTAACCGCATTGAACGAAGCTGGTAGTGTCCAATCACTGATTCAAGCGAATAACGGAGTATTTGAAAGGTATGGTGCTTTTCATCGCTAATCCTACGTTGACTTTAACAGGAGTAAAATTCAACCAGCTTTTCATTGTTATCCTAACTGGTGTTTAACTCTATAAACTTAAAATATATCGATATGGCGAATTTATTAAAAAGTTCGTAATCCTGTGGTTATCAATTAGAACGGATAAAGGAGCTTGAGTTTTACTACTTTGATATGACCATGAAAGCTGAGCACAGTTTAAACAAAAAACGGAATTAAGCACCTGGGTTTGATCATTTTGTTACCATTATTATTAGGTTTTTGGCGTGATTCTTGACAGAACACGACGGTTTGTTGGCAAATGTTGGCTTAGAAGAGAAAATACACTGTTGATTCGTTTTAATAATAACAAAAATCAAGTCTACATATTCTGTTCAATGAGGGTGGGGGTTAACCAAAAGTCTTATTCGTACGTTATGACTACGATTAAATGTAGATGGTGTCAACTTTTGAGACAATCCAAATCCCGAGAGTCATTTATTATGTATTCAGTAGCTTTGTGATATATGGCAAAGGATGGCCAATCGAAAACAGGGGTGAAACGAAAACGCACAGTCCACAATTGCTGCCCGTGTCCGAACGTTTGGCAACATTGGTTGACTTGGCGGCATCCATCTAGAAGGTTGTTTCATTCTGATTCGTTGCTAATCCCGGCAGAATATCCAGAGACTAAAAACACTGTCAAGTAGTTTTCTGCGGTACCTACCCTTTCATAGTGGACGCATTGGATGAACAACAATCGTCAAATACTGTTATGGATAACATGGTGGTCTGTACGAGCTGTGCGTTTCTTCTGTATACTGTGCAATAATAAACCGAGGCAAAAGATGAAAGTAAAACATTTCTGCTTAGGAAGAAGTGAGGTTTTTTGTTTTTAGTTACCCTGTGCATAGCGCTGTCGCCGAGACGCGTTGTAGCTTTATGAACGTCTAACAGAAACATCAAGCAACAATGTTTTCTGCTGAATGTGCAGCATTCATAACTTCTGTGGAATATCACACTCACATAATCTTTACTTCTCACTAAACAGTACGTGGGAGGTTTTTCAACGGTTCCTAATCAGGACCTATTGGGGTTGTACCTCTTAATTAGGAGGTGGAACGCAGTTCAGTGAACCACAAGTTCAGTCACAGAAGTTGGATGGGTGATAGTTCATATGTAGTGCTTCGGGGATCCGAGTCCTTCATAGCTTGATTATTACCACAAGGTATTATATTTGGTTCAGATGTGTTTTATTCCTCCAGTTAATCAACTCAGAGTAGTTAGCTGACTCTTCTTGAAAAGCAAACCTTTGGACTATAAAAACATCATACATATTCACACATCTGAGAAGGACCCGCAGTCAGTTAAACCATGAAAGCTTAAAATGGCTTTGCACTGGCACGCAAACAACTATTGGCACTGCAGTCGTCACCGCAGTTATCTTTGGCAGGTGTATTCTTTCGGTGCACAAGCTTGTATTGTGGGTGCAATAATCACATGTCAACCCAAGAAACGAAATATGAACAGGGAGCACCAGAAAGAACTTGTCGATGACTTAACCCTATACATTCCGTGCATGTCTCCTGGGAGGTATATATTGATCACTGAAGATACGTAAGTATAAAAATGGCGAGCCAAGAAATTGAACAGTCTCACGTGGCTTATCCGGTCGGGTTGAGGATATTTGTTTGCTTATTTTCATCAGATTCGTGGTTGAAATACGAATAAACCCTAGCAGTTAAACAGATGGCAATGATGCCATTTGTGAAAAAATTGAAAATTTGCGTAGTCTTCTCCCGGAACATTCTTTCTCATCGGATGAACATCTTTTGGTTGCACTCAATTTAGAATTCAGTATCGTTATTACAATACACGTTTTGCGTGCCTGTCAACTTCACTGTAATTTAATCATTGTACACCACAATACGTACCTTTTAATTGTAATAGCTTTTTATCATCTTGGTTGCGATGCTTAGAAAAGCCGTATAAGTCATCCAATATGACCATACTGTTAAATAAAACAACCTGAAGTTGTTAGGAAGAAGGTGATGACCTTACATCAGAAACAATTTTATGTTTTAATTAAACGGGTCGTTAATGGGGAGTTGAAACTCCCAGAAGTGTGAAGGAACTTCCTTTGTACCACGCAATTTACGTGGTCTATTTTTAGGCATGAAGTATGCAGCAATCCTACTGGACCGCAAGCAGATTATCGATAAATTTTCATCAAAACGATCCAATAGTATACCGAAATTCGCTTTTGGAATATAATGATCACTCACTTGAGCAGCACTTGGTTAAAAAGCCCGGTATTACTGGAAACTAAGGGATTTTGGTTTCCAGATAAGTTGAACACCTTTCAAAGCTGGTCGCAGCTCTGGTTTTCTCACAGTCTTCCCGGTAGACCCTTCGTAAATAACATTCGACTCCAGTTTCATTGATCCACGCAAACGATTGGTTTCATGTATATCTAAGATTTTTTGATCACTATTGATCAAGGGCGAACGTTTTGTACAGAGTAAAGGACGGTGTTTACAAGTTCTGGGGGCTTAAACTTATCGAGTGAACCGAAGTGATTACAATTTGGACTAAGGATCCAATTCTCGAAAGACCGGGAACAGTCACACCGCCTTCGAGTTCTCCTCAGAACTTCTGGAAATAATCTACAAAGAAGCATTGTAGTCTATGGCCTTCTTCCATCTATTGCGTGTCCCAGTCTTCATTCAACAGATCCATCACGACAAGTTCAGAATGGACCCAACCTAGTCAACTCTGATGTCCTTCTCCAATGAAATGTTAAAATTATTACTGCACACTTCAAAAATGATCCAACATTTTTGCACAGTACATCTGCACTCACATATTCCAATTTACAGCTACGGTCGTTAATAAGTATGTTCACGCTGAGGCGCGGTTTGCACCTTATGATATTAGAAAGAGTTTTATTGTAACGCCAGAAGCAATCCAGGAAGTGTGATTAGCTTCAAAAATGTGACATTAAAATGTTCTTGTAAGGGCACGATCGATGTGATCGGGTCGCACAGAGTGTGAACGAAAACACTTTCGTCCCATCAAAGACACTACTTCTGGTTGCTGGAAGAAGTATTATGGAATCTTTCACATGTACCACCTGAAGCTTGACTCCTGAATATAGTGATTTTAATGTCAACGAATTTGCAGCCATACTATGGCTAAACCATGCTGTACTGATTTTGGCAGACGAAAATTCTAGGCTACCATTACCTTATCAACCAAGACGAGCAATCGAAATTTCCGTTATTTAGACGCTTCAGCAACAAACTGCCCATGCAACATTTGTTTAAATTTGTTTTCAGCAGCAGTTTGGCTTATAAACAGCATATGTTCACGAAGGCTGCAGACGTGTATCATTTCCGTTTTCTCCGTGTCCAATTGCAATCAACATTCTTGTAAACCAGCAGATACTGTGAGTTGGAAAGTATCTCCACACTTTGAGGAATGAAGTTGCAATGTGTTAGAAATAACACTTATCGACTCAAAACGTTAAAATTCAAATTTTACAAGAGTATTTCGGTAGGGATGTTTGATATCAGCTACACTTTTGTCTAAGTGCTTCTCAGATTGGTATGCTGCGACAATATGAACTGTGTGTGATACATTTATTTTCCGGTTTTACCGTGCGCAACCCATTAATGTTGACTGCAGCTGAGCACAATAATCGAGGGCTTGTTAGCCACTTCATTAACTTCAGCTGACTGTGAGTTCAAACAATGATTAATCAGTATATTTGGAACAGAAGAGCACTAGAAAACAAGTTGCCTGGTACAAGGAATCTCCACATGCTTATCATCGGTTGTCATAGCGAAAGCGGTATAAGACATTTGTCATTAAGAACCCGATGACGGTCTGGGATTAGTGGCACGATGTAGATGTTGCCGCTCGTGTTGTTACTGATGTAGACATTATAAAAATACGAATTGGCGGTTAACGGTTTGAAGTTTGTGAACAGGATTACCAGCTTACTTTCAACGTAGATAATAGAAGTCAACTAATTGATTACATTTTTCTTGGTGATGTACTTATTGCGGGTAGGGTGCCAAGAATTTTCTAGATAGGAACCTGAATAGTGACCACATATGAGAGTAACATTTGCGTTCAAAACCGCGATCAAGCCAGTCTTTTTCAAAAAAGGAATACATTGCGTGTCTTTCACATTTAGGGCGTCGTCAGTGATTTACATCTCGCAAAGGTACTCCTAGCAAACTACCTGGTACGGCTGAAAACAAGTGTTTATGTACCTTCTCAACCCAGCACCTGTAGATAAGCATATCACAACTTCACGAGTTGCTTTTAAGCAACCGGCTGTAGTCCAACGGCCGGATTACGGACAGGCTAATTGTTTGAAGGGCAATGAAAATTGAGATCAAAATGAATTTAAGGCTGAAAGTATCCCGCTCTAATTGTGCAAACGCAAACTAATCGGCTGAGCCTCGTTCATATGCTGGGACTAACGGAACGATCAATCTTACTCAATGAGGACGTAAACCTAGTTTTTGTACCACACCGTTTGATTACTTCGTCAGTGGGTTTACTCCTGATGCAAAACATGAAGGCAAATTCATATTTTGCTGAACAGTTAGTCCGTGAAGGACGATTGGGGTCAGCTTTCCTAGTTCTGAACTTTAAGCACATTATTCGGAGAAACGCTGCGAAGGCTCCTCAGCCAGGCTAGTAATGGAGGTTTATCTAACAAATGATGGTATTATTATGCTACGAAACACACCGGTTTGCCCGTGACTGAGTTTGTCTAGTTATTTTATCTTGAAAATAAAATACTGTGTTACACGAATTTATTCGGTGAAACTAAGCCACCCACCTCTATGATATTTCCAGTGACCATAGACGCTGTTATGTGGTCACCGTTGATCAAGCCCTATAACTCAAATTTCACAGTTTGATTTTGAGAGGCTGTTTCAGTTCTAAACATTGTTGTTGCCGATAGAACTTCGAACCAAATGCTATTTGGAACAACAATTCAACAGATGCAGACTCAAACGAAGACAACTCACGTTTACAAGTCTACGAACACATTTATGCACACATTTTACACGAACGAAAGTGGCAGGAGACTGTGCTATAAATAGTCCCTCTCTGGTACAGTGTGCCGTAGTTCTCTGCAGCGTCAATAATACAGAGTAAACGGTTAACATTTCGTTTAATTTGTTAAAGGATCTGAAGTGGAAAATTTAAACGTGGGAACATTTGATAATTTCATTAAAATTCACGTAAAATATACAGCAGATCACGATGCTCTAGGTTAAAACGGAAAGCTCTTACCGCACACCCGCTGAAATGACACCGCTTCACTAAAACAGGAAACTGGAAGAAAGCTGAAAATGAAAAAGAATTTGAAGACAATATACTAGAAAGATCGTACTCTTGGTTCCTTGACGAATTTACTCACGATCAAACTGCGGTTTTGATGCATGCATGGCACAGGTACACGTGATTAGTGGAGGAGAAGTTAAATGAAAGCCGAGGCCGGAACATTTCTTTGCGAAAAGTCTGCGTTGCGCAGCTTGCCTGTACAGATTTGAGGTAACATGTTTTTCATCAGTAAAATTTTCAGAAAGGCCACGATGCCCTTCTCAGGCTGTAGGAATTGTACCCTTTTGTTTTGAGCTGATTTTGTGCTTTTGAACGCAAAAACAGTCCCTAGCAGCAACACTACGTCCTTCTACACCTCCTCTTCATTTATTATTATTTTCGGTCTATTGTACAATGCACTAAACGTGAAATTCTTGAATGACTACACCAATATTACACGCTTGCTTGACTGCCACTTAACAAAGGAGCGAGTTGAAATTTGTCAATGGATATAGGTGGGTGGTTTTATCATTACAAAAGCCAAAACGTTCGGGCTATCGCATCTAGACAGCTGCAAGTAACGTTTGAATTCGTTTGTTCGGCTTAACTCCCTGTGAGTAAGTACGGTTTATTCGAAGAGTTGGAATGTCACGGTTGCTGCTACTGCAACACAGTGTAGCACCAAATAGTTATATATGTGTAAGAAATCATTCAGTCCTACCGTAAATACCGTTTTTATAGCTGCCGCTTTTCATGTGAACTAACGAGGATGCGCTTGAAACAGATTAGCTTCCCATGCACTGTTTTCAGAGGAAACATGAGCAAACGATGCAATTTTTCTCTGTACTCCAACTTCCTCAGTTTGGAAAACACAAAAATTTAGCTCAACGAGAGGCGGCTCCCATTTGCAAAAGCTGTAGATCTTACACTGTAGCTCAGGTAAACAGACATCGATGGACAGAGCGCTTAGTGGAATGTCAAATGTACAAAATTTGTGCTGGAATAGTTTTTGTCCACGAATGGCGCCCAACCTTCAACTAGCAGCAAACGTACTAACCGGACTTAAATTACTGTAACATGTAGCCAATCATATTGCCATTGGTACGGCCTAACCTAGCATCCTCAGCACGTGATAATTGCTTACTTTCTTCGAAAAATTTGACTGCAACATGAATTTTAT
Source organism: Paragonimus westermani (assembly GCA_008508345.1). Lineage (NCBI taxonomy): Eukaryota > Metazoa > Platyhelminthes > Trematoda > Plagiorchiida > Troglotrematidae > Paragonimus > Paragonimus westermani. The sequence goes on from QNGE01001657.1 coordinate 148,963, forward strand.
GGCAAACTTGGAGATTTGGCCCACACCAATTGGAACTTATGCATTAAGTCCTGTTCAGCAACACACGGGGACAGAAGAACGTACACTTCCGGTAGGAGTTTTAATTGTGCAGATCAGCTGGGACTAACAACTCCATGGCATTACTCGCATCATTCTTCATGCAAAATATGAGTGTAAATACTGGTCAACTGGTAGTACGCTGGATATAATTGTTTTTTTTTCAGCTGAGATAAAGGAAAGTTCCATTCATATTACTGTTTTGATCTCTTGTAACGAGTGATTCGGCTCCCAGTATGCACATGCGCGGAAGCTGGTTTACATATTTAGCGGAGATGAGGGAGAAACTATCATATGTAGCACAGTTGTGGGGGGAGACATCGGTTCCAACAAAGTACTGTCAAATATACGTTAAGTAATAGTATTCTGTATGTCTGATGAACTTGGGATAAAAGACTATGATGATGCATTTTTATTTGAATTGATGGGTGAGTGGTTTTCAGATATTGATGATCGGGGTTTCGTGCGACTGCTTCGTGATTTCACGCTTAACCATTTGAAGCTTCTGACAGAATTTAGTCTGACTGTATGGGCGTATCTGTCCGCTACAAATTGGTCACTATTTTAAGTCTAATAACCAATAAAAAGGCACACAACAATTGTGTTGTTCAATGCTTCCACTGTAATACTGGGTAGCCATCAGTACAAAAGTTCGTTTAGCATGATTTCAACAGAACAATGTTTTCCATAAGGGGTATAGTATTTGGTAGCTACTTGGAGGCCCTACTTAGATGTGCAGGTACCATGTTATTACGAATAAAATCCGGTAGGGGACACTTGAAATCTCTAATACATCGTTCCTCTGGAACATAATATCGTCACCATGTACTCCTTGCCATGCTTGATTATTTTTTTAGATACTGGCGTTAAGTATAGTAGCTCCCAGCAGCTCTTTCAGGAGCAACACGCTTGACGTTTGAAGCGTGCAAGCATCTCCCGGCAGTTTCCTCAGTTCAGTTTTTCTCTGTAATTAATGATTTTTAACCATTTCTGAGCAGTCATGGCTTCGGCTGAATTCGAACCATTGAGAGACACAGCATGCCTGAATGCGGCAGGCGCTCCACCAGCTGAGCTACGTAGCCACACCAGGAGCATGGAAATTTCACATTTGAAATCTGTTAGTTACGCGTTTCACTGTCTCATACGAAATCTACCAAATGACCCAAGGGATCGACTATCGTGGTAGGATTTCTCGAAAATTTCGCGCTGAAATCCACCAACGTCAAGGTTGAGCATGGAAATTGCATTCCCACTCAGTATTATGACGGCGGGACGTGGGGGGTGGGTGGGATAACACGGTCAAAATATGATACTTCTGAGCTCTGGGTGTGGCTTTCTAGCTTAGCTAGTGGAGTGCTCGCCTTGTCGAGGTATACCGTGTCTGTAGCTGGTTCGAATCCAGCCGAAGCCTTGACTTTTCACGGTCGGATCTCACTCAAGTCATAAATCTGACACACTACTCACTATCAATATAGTTTTTGAGTGTACAATGCGTATTTAGTTAATACTGTTTGCAGACGTCATTTTACCACAATGTATCTTTTATTGACATTTTAGAGTAAACTGTATTACCGCTGAGAATACTGTAGCATTAAACGTTTAAGTCAGCACTTTGTTTTACCTAACTCGAAGAAAATTCAGCTACCGTAATACCTTTAACATACCTCCTACCCATCGGTCATTTAATCCTGGAGGTATAATCAATTGATTAACGCTATAATCTGCAACCTATACTAGTAGTTAGCGGCCAGTCTCAAACCACAATGGGACATTAAAATAATCAAACACATGAACTCAGTGTTAGCAATATGAGTACGTTACTTTTTACCTAGGTTAAGCATGTAATGTGTTCCTTATGTTCGCCAGCTTCACAGATATTCATAAACTACACTTTAACACAAAAAATACATGGCAACTCTCTGAATAACCATTTTGATTTCCTCAGGTTTTTCATTCTCATATTGGCACTACTTCTGGTTGTATCCAAGATAGTTGCCGAAAGACTTTCGTGTTCACATCCAAGTCTTTTCGTAATAACCCGTTTGCTTTGAAATTGATTTTGATGCGAAGCGACTGGGCCAAGTGAATTTGCTTTTGCGCGTTTCATTAAACGCATTGTCACAGTTTATCTGTAATCAGTTTGGACCAGCAAATACCACGAATGTCATCAACATAAATATTTTGACGAATTCTAGTTACCCACAGGAAGTTGACATTGCGTTTTCCGTGAATTGAGCGAAAGAAAATGCGTGAATATTGAATTTTAAATAGTTGAGAATAATGTCGCGCTTGTTTGTTTTCTTCATAGAGACGACCATAGAGTATGATGTAGGTTTGCACCAGACATTGATAACTAACAGCTAACGGAAGAAACGTATAGCCCAACCTTCAGAGTAAATGTGACAACGAGGAGGAAACAAAATGTCCATAGGTGGATGTATTATAAAATAGAGCTATCCTACACCACAGTATTTTTTTAATTTTTATGACTGACTAACTTACAGGCGATGCAGCATTTCTTTTGCAGAAATTTTGTAACAGCAAAAAATATATAAAGTAACCGCGCTATTCTGTTTAGTCTATTTTGCAGCTGCATTTACCACTGACCCAACGGTATCTATTTAATGGCTGTGATGAATTCCTTCCTCATCAAAATTATGTTTGTGTAAATCCCCACAAAACTGTTAGGTCGCCGGCGCCGAATTCCACGAATATTATTGAGTAATGCTAGTTTGTTTATCTTAAACAGTCTCACACGTAAAACAGTCAATTATGGCAGACCAGCTCTTAACAGGATGGAAGCAGTGAACATAACAAACGTGAAACCACAAACGTTGTTCGTGCAAGAAGCGTAATTCTGATTTTATCAGTGATACCTGGACATCTGGAATACTTCCGCTGAGTTTCTATGCCTTGACATTATAGAAGTGTTTGTGAACAGTGGGAATGGATGAGAATTTTGAAGGATTTTGACATTAGTAGCTTTACTCAATGAGTGTTCATGGCAGAATCTCTGTACCAGTCAGTATATGCATGTAACGCAGATATAGGAATAATATTAGAGAGTGAAAACTTCAACAGAACACATGACCTAATCGTCAACGGCTAGAGTTTGTCACTTGTAAGAAATTGGCGGTTTCATTCACTTCGGAACTTTCTTTTACTTCAAAAACTTACGCCATTATTAAAACCACCGATTTGTAAGTAAAAGTCTATAGAATACTGTGACGCTGTCATGGTTTTGATGTATGTTCTGCGTTCTGATCTCCTTTCACATAAGTGGTTGTTTGGTCGTTAAACTATCATTAATTTCCACATCTATTTGCCGACGATTGGAAACTTAACCACACACGGTGTGCTGCAGTTTTAGTCATTGATTGCTCTTACTAAAATTCGGTAAGGAAAAAATTTCCTTCAGACTGTGAGCTTACTCTGTAAGATATCTGATGACATTTAAACGTTTTCCAGTCGGATCACGTGAACCAAGAAGCATTAAATTGAACAACAGATTCATGAAATGAGTGTGGTGGTGCCCACCAGGTTTTGCTTAATACTTGCGCAGTTCGTGTTTTGGGAGTTTGAAGTTTCTTTGAGAAAACCATTCTGGAACGTACATTATGTCATACATTTCTTGTTAGAAATAATTCTAAGCACCCCCATTTATAAATATGCACTTGATATATTCCCAATATTTGCTGCGTTTGTTGCCAGAACTCCGGGGCCATTTCCCTATATCAACATCTACGCTGCATAACTCCAATACCATAAAACAAAATTGATTTCTATTGGAGAACCTGGTGTAAGACTCTTCCGTGTTGTACTTTTGGTTTCATATGCTATATAGTACATACGAAACGCTAGACACCTCTGGGAACTACTTCAGATATTCACGTAATCTGATTAGCTTTGTTTTGAAGCTTAGTGTGATACTCGGAATTATGGGCTTCAAATAACCCTAGAAGTCGTACTCGAATTGAAACCTCCCACGCAATTAATGAGACGTGGTACTGGTAGCAGTAAGCAGTCTTTCTTCGTGAGACGAGATGCCGTGTTAACAGATGTAGAACAGAATTAAAGATATCACAGTCTGTCATTGGCCAATCGTATTAGCACATGCAAAGTCACAAACTGTATGTAATTTGATGCCGTGTGGAACAAACAAACCGACGAATACCGGAAGACAACACTGAGACCGTTCGTCCAATCCTAATGTTGTATCTTT
>QNGE01001658.1:16332-35749 GCA_008508345.1 Paragonimus westermani
CTCGTAACGTTCTCTGGAGCTGTCTCCTTCGCAAGGGAGTACCAGAGAAATACGTGAATCTATTGAGATCGCTGTACGCTCACTCTGCAAGCAGAGTGAGAGTTTATGGACAACTGTCTCGAGCGTTCATCACTTCTAGTGGTGTTCGTCAGGAGTGTCCGATTTCCCCCTTCCTGTTCAGTTTTGTCATGGACGACATTTCGGAGAGTGCGCTTCGTGAATCCAGTGGGCTTGTCGTTGTGCTTCTTCCTGGCACTAGATTGATCGATCTGGAGTACGCGAATGACATTGTCTTACTTAGCCCCTCTGCCGAAGACATGCAGACCATGCTGAACAAGGTGAATGACCGGGCTGGTTTGTATGGAATGCGCTTCGCACCTTCAAAGTGCAACGTGCTGCTTCAAGACTAGGGCATTTCTACCCTCACTTTCTTTATTGCAGGTAATTCGCTTGAGATTGTGGACAGTTTCACATACTTGGGTAGCACTATCTCGTCAGCCTGTAATATTGCTGATGAGATATCAGCGAGGATAGCAAAGGCACGAGTTGCCTTTTCCAAACTACATCATCTGTGGCGTCGAAAAGACGTTCGGTTGTTGCTGAAAGGAAGGGTCTATAATGCCTGTGTGCGTTCCATTTTGTTGTATGGTTCTGAAACGTGGCCTGTTCGCAAGCAAGATATCAACAGGCTTGCTGTGTTTGACCATCGTTGTCTCCGCCACTTGGCCCACATTAAGTGGGCTGATCGCGTGAGCAACGCGGCAGTTCGCCGGCGCGTATTCCGGAACGTTCGGGATGCGCGATCAATTGGTCAAGTAGTGACGTTGCACAGCTTGCGATGGTTGGGTCACGTGCTCTGTATGCCAGCTGAGTGTTTACTGTACCGGGCATTATATACTGAGGCCACCAATATTTGCGTAAAACCGCGTGGTGGTCAAGCAACAACGTGGTCACCAAATATGAAGACCTTGACTGCTCCATTGAGCAAAGTGGGCAGACAACGACTGCCTGGATAGGGTCCTCCTGATCACTCAAACCGCTGGTTAGAGACGCTATCCGAGATGGCGTTGTGTCGCAGCCAATGGCGTACCTGTATCCATACCATTTCTAGTTCATCCGCCTAGCCGTCTTTAGTATTTGTTGACCTTGTTGGTAACGTTTTCTTCTAGGATATTCTACGTCACTGTTGAGGTGAGCGGCGGCCCGAGCCACAGTATGTTTGGTCAGGCTCATGGCTGTTATGATGGTGATGATGATGATTCTCTTACCCAACGATATAATTGCTGCCTATGAATTCCTCAAATTCGAACTAGTTCAAGTCTCACTCCTTCCCATCTCCAGAGATACTCCCCTTGTCGTTGAAACGGATGTCTCAGATACAGGCATCTCCGCTACACTAAATCAGAGTGGCCGCCCCATGGCCTTCCTCTAACGTACTCTCTCTGCAACCGAACGAAATCATTCCACTATTGAAAAGGACGCTTAATCAATTATTGAACTCATCCGGAAATGGGGACATTACCTGATTGGAACAAACTTCAAGCTTCTAACTGATCAACATTCTGTTGCCTTTATGTATGACACGAAAGTTGCCAGTACGATCAAAAATGACAAAATTCAACGTTGGCGGATCGAACTGTCTCAAATTCTCTTATGATGTCTATCACCCTGGTGCAAAGAATCCTGCGGCCGATATTAAATCTCGAACCTTTTGTGCACCATCTATGAAAAGCTTCATGATTCTCTCTGCTACCCCCGAATTACTCGTTGGTCTCATTTCGTTCGAACGAAGAATTTGTCATTCTCTTTAGACAACGTCAAATCTGTTATTCAACACAGTTCTGTGTCTCAAACTAAAACCGAAATTCTACACCCCTTCTAATAGCTTTAATTAAAGCGACACAGCCCTTTGAATGTCTTAGTATTAATTTCAAAGGACCGATTACCTCTTCCACTCGCAATGACTGTATACTAATTGTAATTGACGAATTTTCCCGCTTTCCATCCGCTTTCCTCTGTCGAGATATGTCTGCATCTACTGTCACTATTCGATTAACTGACCTCTTTTTTATGTTTGGAATGCCCTCATTCGTTAACTCCGATCGGGGATCGACGTTTATGTCGCATGAGTTGAGACAATTCCCTCACGACTGCGGTATGGCCACCGGAAGAATCACCCGTTACAACCCACAAGGCAACGTCCAAGTTGAAAGACTCAATGGCACCATATGGAAAACTGTTTCTCTCTGCCTGCGTTCCAACGCATTGAATGTTGACCAGTGGGAGTACGTGCTTCCGGACGCGTTGCACACTATCAGGTCGTTGATGCGTACTGCTATCAACGCATGTTTCTACATAATCGAAAATCGTCTACAGGAACTAGTTTGCCTCAATGGCTCGTTACGTCCGGACCAGTACTATATCGGAAGAATGTCCGAACCTCCAAATAGGACCCCTTAGTAGAAGTTGAACTGTTAGAGAGTAACCCCGAATACGCACACATTCGTCTGCCAGATGGCCATGAGGAAACTGTATCCCTCCACCAACTGGCTCCTTTTAGAAACACATCGCAACTAACACAAATAATTTTGCCAGACTATTTCAAACCTTTCTATTGTCGACACACCCTCCATCATATCAGACATGATAGAAACCACTAGTATATCAGGAACAAGCGTTGAAGGTCTTATCTCCCAGCAACAAAGGGTTAGACTATATTCACTTTGAAGTCGTGAAACCTAACCTTGCTTTACGGTTTTGCTACTATCGTTGTTCTAAGATAACCCACTTCATACGTTGGACAGTTCACCCCTAGTAAGACAGCTTTACGTTAAATAGTTTTTCCATGGCGGGGGAGAATGTCATATTTTGTTTCTACATCGTATTCTCCTCTTTTCTATCCTACTGAGTCGCCATATATATTATTATTCTAATCGACCCTTCCGTTCGTTACATTACAGACCACATGCCTCATTTTATGGTTGAGTAAAGACCACCTTTCCGGCGTTGTTTTTTCACTCTCTTGGTTATTCTTCTCGGACCTATTCGTTACAGGCGTGACGGCTTGTGCATCTCGATGATTTATTAGGTTAAACTGGACTGTGAGGTGACAATACAGACACGGTCACTGGGCCTATTGATCTGGGCCAACTGATAGACCTGATGGGTTACAAACTCCTGGTCTTCCAAGTTGGTGCTCAAAAACCTAGCTTCTCGAGCCTAGGAAACGGCACTAGTTTCAGTTTGCCGTCATCCACCTACAGTACCGTAGGAAGGGCTCTCGAGCCAAAAGCCTTAGACAGCACCTCTATTGTTCCTTCTTAGTTTTGGCGCCCTGATAATACCTCAGCTAACATACAAGCGTGAACTCACACAATATTGTATTGCGACATTCGCATCGCCGTATAAAACAGGTAGCGCTATCCGCAACATTCAGTGGGAGAATGTTTGAAAATGTTACCGCTAACGTCTCTCACTGTCTATAACACAACTCCCACGCCATTACCATGCTCAATTTTTTGCGCCTCCTCTTGGGAACCCACACGATTTTAGTAGCACTATTCCGATAAGTCTCATTTCTTACTGCTCACCTGCCGGTCCCCAATGTCCGCTGCGCACACCTAAAATACGAACCAGCAAAGGCGGCTTCGACGTGCGTGCTTTGAAACAGTCAGTTTAACAGGCCGCTCTCACTCGGATAGTAGGCGCTTAGAAAGTCGAAGCCTGTTGCAGTACGGAGATCAGAATCCGGAGGCAACCGTTTGCGAATCAAACCGGCCACTACCACTTACACTGCCTCTGTCACAACGAGGCTGGACATTGACGCGGTGTGACGGCTAGCGCACCTCGATCACCTACTGGGTCAAACTGGACCGTGTGGTGACCACACCAACAGAGTTACTCATACCAGGCAGGCCAACAGGTAGAGGTCTGACAAACCAGTCTTCTGGTCCTCTAGATTTAAGGCTAGGAGAACGTTGGCATCTTTTTCTGAAAAACGTACCATTTCTGGTACACTGCCGCTTACCCGCTGCCTTGCGGTACAGGCTTTTGAGCCAAAGGTTTTGGTCGAGAACCCTAATCATTCTCCTAAGTCTGGGCGTCCTGGCGGTATTTCAGCCTACATACAACCATGAATAATCACACCAGTAATTCCCTACTGAATCAGCTGTCTCCCAATATAAACCGGGTCGCCCTATCTACTGCACACAGCAGGGTGGATAGGCGGAAACATGCCAATGCTGACCCCTCTCCTACTGTCCCATCAAATTTAGCTCTCAGGACCCTCCCGACCTAAGTTCCTGACAATTACTTCACAGGCTCTACAACAGATATAGCTAATCGTAATAACACAGCGGGTAAGTTCCATTTCTTGCCATTAAGCTTCAGGCCTCCCTCGTCCATTGCTTAGACCTAGAATGCGGATTTATATAGGTGCCTTCAACGTTCGCACGCAAAAAAACGGATAGGTCAGCAGACCACCGTCGCACGAACGTTAGACTCGTTGCATGCCGACGTCTGTTGTATCCGGAAACTAGAATCCAGGACAGTAATCAACGTATGGAACTAACAGTACCTTCATTGTCTACCCGAGAGTGATTGTACACTTCGGGTGTCTACAGCTGCCATTACCGGTCAGGCTGGAGTAGGTACAGTTTTCAACACGACGGCCGCAGCCGCATTAGATTGGATTCCTGTCAACAGTAGACTTTGTGCTGTTCGCTTGGCAGGTTCTGTTAAGGCCAGTTCTAGAAGTAAGACTTTCAGAAACCTATACATTGTTTACGCTCTTAGTGACTGTATTGAGGCCAGCGTCAAGGACGCGTTTTACTCGGATCCGGTCGCTCTCCTCCGGTTGACACGTGGCTCTGATATAGTCGTTCTGGCCGGAGATATGAATGTCCAGGTCGACCGCCTTGGTGAGGCCGAATCCAACCTAGTTGGCAGGTTTGGGATAGCATCACATCGCTCGGACAATGGCGGACGACTATCGCAGCTGTACACTGAGCACAAGCTATTTTTAGCCAGCACTAGTTTTAGGCATCGTGTACATCGTTGCTACACATGGCGCTCGCCTTCTCCTAATCAGGCCTGATCTCAGATAGATCACAGCCGTTAGTTATAGGTGGCAGGGTTCCATTCAAGACTGTCGTTATTCTCAGAGCATGTACTTGGATTCGGACCATGCGTTGGTAAATCGTCGTTCCGTTCTCACTTGCAGTGAGCAACGACCTCATTGACAGCTAAGACTAGCTGTTGAAAAACTGGCTTTACAAGCGGTAAAGCATACGTACCAAACCAGATTAGAAAGCTGCCTTAATAGTTCTCACTCCGAAGATCTTAACAGCCGCTGGACTCAAACCTCACAAGCCATTTGAGGAGCAGGCACTGTAGCATGCAGTACGGGGGTACATGGGTTGAACAGACATTGGATCTCGGAAAAATCCTTGGAGTTGTTAGAACCTAACTGGGACATTCCTCCTGGCAGTTCACATAACAAGTCCAGAAGAGATATCCGTAGAAAACTGAAACGTAGTCTAAAGGTTGATCGTGAGGCTTGGTTGGTAGAAAAAATTAGGGGAATGGAAACCGCTCTTGCTTCAAGGAACACCGGTAAACTCTTTAAGCTTATCCGTGCCACTGCTCCCAGGCGACCATTTGTCAGTGGAGCTATCAGCGAGACAGATGACATCTATAATAAGTCCAGAAGGTTAGAAAGGTGGGTGAGGGTCAATTTAAATGACCCCATGCTCCTACTGCGTTGTCGCCACAAACTTGTAATATAGCACCCTGGTTGGTAGAGGTGGAACCACCCAATCAAACTGAGGTCCGCAATTGCACATCCGCTCTCACACCTAACGGGACTACCGGTCCAGATGATCTCGTGCTGGCACTTTTCAAAGAAGGTGAGCAGGCGTTAGTATAAGCCTTGACCCAATTGTTTCAACTTGTTACGCGATAATAGTTCCCATATTCAAGAAAGGTACCAAGGGCTACTGCGAAAACCATAGAGAAATTAACCTGAACCCAGTCATTTCTAGGGTTCTGGCGTCCATTACAGTTCGTCGATCCACTGCAGTTCGGGGAAGAACATGCAAGGTTTCGCCATGGGTGGGGGTGTATAGACCGCATTTTCATTCTTCGTCGAATTCCGGAGCAGCGTTATGTGTACAGCCGGCCAACAATCGCCGTTTCTCGACTACAAAGGTGCGTTCGATTCGGTGGACCGATCTACACTTTTAGATTCGCCTAAAGGCAGGGGTGCACCGACCAAGTATGTGAACACAGTCTCGGCACTTTATTCTCATACTTCAGCTCAGGTTAGGTTTTACGGTGAACTGTGACAGTTTCAGTACCAGGAGCGGTTTAAGTCAAGGCTGTTCACTTCTATCATTTCTGATTTCGTCATAGACGAAACAATGGGGGATTGTTTCCGGTACTCACAAGATGCCGGCGTGGACCTCCTACCTACGGATCTTGACTATGCTGACGGCAAGGTGCTGCTGCGTGACAACTTTCAAGCGGCACAAACAACGCTCGAGGCTATTTTGCGTTCTGTTAAATACTTCGGGGTACACTTCGCAGCCTCAAATTGCAGAGTGGTTCTGTGAGATTGCTGTGATGACGTAGACTAAATGTTAGATAGAGACCATGAAGGTTGTTGACCGGTTTGTATATCTGGGAAGCTGCATCAGCGGCGGCAGCGAGGGTGTAGGGAATGAAGTAGAAATGCGCTTCTCTAAGGCAAGGGTGGTAGTGTTCACTAATGAGGCACCTATAGCGGCAGAGAAGTATTTCTCTGATGCTTAAAGGTCGCGTACATCAAGCAACAGTGACGGTTGTATTACATTACGGCAGTGAAACCTGGCCACTCGGGATAGAGGACATGAACTGTCTTCAGGTATTTGACCGCCGACGCCTGCATTCAATCGCTCGTATCGGGTGGCATCAGCGAGTAAACAAAGAGGAGGTCAGGAAGCGGGGATTCAGGTAGTTACTGTCACACGAGCTCTTTTGCTCGCTCCTTACATTTACGCATACTTGGGTGGTTAGATCATGTATTAAGGGTGCCAGCTAGCCGTCTGCTATACCGTGCATTGCTCGCCGACTTTGTGGCTGACTGGTGCAAGGTACACAGATGACCTAGCGTAGACAAATGAAGTCGTTCACGAAGGGTTTGACCACTGTAGATCAGATGCGTCTCTTGGATTGCGGTCATCGCGACTCCCAGAGTCGGTGGCTGGGTACGTTAACTGAGATGGTGGTTAATCAAGCGCACTGGCGTGAATGTTGTCGGTGTTTGGCCGAATTTTCTGCGAAGTGAATGCATTTATTGAGGCGGGACGGTGGAGGCTGTAAGGAAGCTGATTTGCTGGTGACGCTTCATTCTCACTTACAGCTGGGTTGTTTGTTCGCAAAGTGTAGACACCTTGATGTTGTATACTTGAATATAGACGTAGCTATTTTTAGTAGTTAGGCCCCCTCCTTTTTTCTTCTCTCTTCTTGTCCAGGGCTAGCTTCTTTTTCTTCCCCATGGTTGTGTGGCAGGTATCAGTGTGAACCACTGGTGTGTTGCTGTCTATGACGATGACAACTGACAATCCCAAATGGTTATACACCACCGATGACTATGCTTTCCATGCTCCATCAGGCTAGAGTAAACGTAGCAACAAGTTTAGTAGCTAAAGTCCACTGATGGTAAGCCAATTATCGTCCGCTTATTTACCTCTGTTAAGATCAGCTTTAGGCGCTGAATTCTAGGGAGTAATTTAACTATCAGGTTGTATTCCTACCGATATCGTGATAGAGTAATTGAAGACGTCCTTTACTTTGACCTAGGCGTTCTATGCAGAGAACCCCTCATGTGCTGGGGTGTACCAAGCAAATATGCGACCGTACTGTCAACAATCCAACAGCATGCTTCGGCCTAGGTTAGAGTCCAAGATGAAAAGTGTGGCGGATTCGACACGAAGAGTGATGCACATCAAGACGACCTAAACAGATTGGCTGACCTTGAGTGGATCAACGGCAGTGTTCCTGTCCGATAAATTCCAAGAAAACGTGCAACGTTAGATAGTCATAAGTTCTATGAAGTATTTCAGGATGCACAATACAGCTTCAAAATCCAAGGCGTCAGCAAGAGTGTAGTAGTTACGTGGAACTGACACAACAAAAGTTATGGCGAGTATTCGCCGATTGTTGTAGCTAGAAAGCCGTATCAGCAGAGACGTGAGCACAGGAAATAAGACAGACCAGTAACGCCAAAACCAACCTAGATCATTTCGGGCGACAGAGAGGCACGACTTTTGATATTAGGGGTCGCACAGGTAGGATAACTGTGAGAACGATACCATTCCACGGCTGCAAAACGTGACCGACCAGAATGGAGAAAGTAAACCGTCTTCAGATATCTGGCCATCGATGACTGTTTAATCGCACGCTGCTAGGTGGAAACTGCTTATGGGAGCTTCCCAAAAAAGGCTAGAGCGAAGTCATAACAGCGTTTGAATGGCGTTCTTATTGGTAGTCGTAGGTTGCTGATAACTATACGCGGACCGATGTTCTCGATGGACTCAGCAATGAAGATCACTCGATGGCGTAATGACATTTACAGCACGGAAAATGAGTATCTGCCAGAAATAGACCATAAGAGGTGCAGTTGCAATAAAGGTTCACCGTCATCAACCCCTTACAACTGATAGTAGGACTCCCGTAGGGAAGTTGAATGATTGAGTAGACCGATTACGACTCAATGAAGCCCAATTAGGGAGCTAGTTCGTCTGGGTTGAAAAAGCAGCCTGCTGCATCTGTGTTCGGACCACCATATGTTCATTGTGGGTACAAACTGTTGTCCCTCCACCATTCGGTACCGATTCTTCAACAAAATATGGACCGCGTACGTGTATGTTGGTCTCGTTGTTGATTCATCGGCCTACCAGTTAGTTGGTCTTGTGCGCGGGCTTCTAGTATTTGGCATTCGCCCTCCACGAAGTACGCGGTCAGATTACATTGACTATTTTGACACACCTTTGTACACGTTTTGCGTTGCGTGCTTGCAGCATGAATACACCTTGCAATTACTGGGTACATCTTAGGATAAACATGATGGGATCAGAACTGACCACATCGTAAGTAGCTACAGACGACGAGGCTGTGTGCATTCACCATCAAACCTGTCCCGATTCACATTGTGCTGGCATGTGTCACATTCCCTACCCGTTTCAGCGGTGCTTCAAGGAGCAGCCTCAAAACGCTAACCGTGAACAGGCTGTCGAACACAACCAAAAAAGTCCCACTTGTGAGCAAGCCAGCTTCTACTCTACTACTAGGTAACACCGATCAACACTAGCCCACATTAAGTGGGCTGATCGTGTGAGCAATGCGGCAGTTCGCCGGCGCGTATTCCGGAACGTTCGGGATGCGCGGTCAATTGGTCAAGTAGTTACGTTGCACAGCTTGCGATGGTTGGGTCACGTTCTCCGTATGCCAGCTGAGCGTTTACCGTACCGGGCATTATATACTGAGGGCACTAGCGATTGGGTTAAACCGCGTGGTGGTCAAGCAACAACGTGGTCAGGAAATATGAAGACTTTGACTGCTCCATTGAGCAAAGTGGGCAGGCATCGCCTGCCTGGATGGGGTCCTCGTGATCACTCAAACCGTTGGTTAGAGACGCTATCCGAGATGGCGTTGTGTCGCGATCAATGGCGTACCTGTATCCATACCATTTCTAGTTCTCCCATTTAATCTTCTTCAATCTCTTTCGTCCTTCGTAGTACTCTTTCCTTTTAGGATATTCCACGTCACTGTTGAGGTGGGCGGCGGCCCGAGCCACAGTACCTTTTGGTCAGGCTCATGGCTGTTGTTGTTGTTGTTGTTGTTGTTGTTGATCAACACTAGAAGCTTCTCAGTTAGTCAGTTCCAACTGATGTGGTAATTCGTCGTGCTCTGCTATAATGGGTAGTTGCACTTATTCGAAATCTTTGGCGCCTCGACCAATATAAGACGGCAATAAGCACCACGAAAAGCGTGACAGAAAAACGTCTACGGAAAAGCAGCAAACCTAGTGGGCGGGACGCCCGACAGTTACAGAACTAGTCAAAACATCCAGAACTTCTCGGAAACTGTGCTACGTTATCCGAGCCAGTGAAATAATAAGTAAAGCAGGCTACCAAAAAATGTCTTAAAGACTCCCACAGAACCAATCGAATGACCTCCAATCGCAAGTTACCAAGTCTACAGCTACCAAACTTTCCGCTTTGTGGGTCCCGTGGTTTGTGACTACAGACTACCCAGAGGAATCAGAGAGCCATTGACAGTCGCATTCTCGTGCCTCCGAACGTATCCAGGTGAGAAGATCCTTATCCAGCTTTAAGGGTAACGGGGATGTACGCGCTCGGGAACTCTGTTCCGTTCCGAGTAATTTGGTGCATTGAGGAATCCCCTATGTCCCCAGTGCATCGATAGTTACTTTTAACACTAACGTTCGCACAATCCTTGAGTAAACAATTTGATGTTAATTGCGCTTAAGCTAGTGAAATTAATTCCGTCCCGCAGATTATCAAAAACAGTCAGAGCACAATCGCCAGGATCAAGTCGGGCCTCGTGCACACTGTGGACACTCCGATTAAACTTTCGACTTTTGTAGGCTTTCACGCCTGCCGGAGATTGGCAGTGGTTCTCTTTAAGGACGTTAGAACAGTCTACGGCCCTACCGATAGAGCTGGGATTGTCTGCCGAGTGATGGGATGCATGACAAATGTCTACCGTAAAGCCAAGAAATGCACGGTAACTGGTGGTGCTAGGCCAATCTCCCTGGGAACCGTAAAAGTTCGTCTGGTAGTTGTTAGCATAAAGCACTTAACGCCGGGGTAACATGACTCTCAGTAAGGAGTGGAGTGTGCAACCAGGCTTTGAGCACGACACTACAGTTCGGTCGCGAAATCTGGCAGCTCCTCATCGATGACGTTCTTGATTACCTGCGCAGCACTAACCGTGTAGCGGCAACATCATGTGAGTAACCGTCGCTGCTTTCAGTCTTCAGTCGAACCCGCGAGCTTGGGTTGTCGGTGAAATTGCCAACAGTCCACGAAGCAGCAGAGTGACAGGTAAGTGTAAATGTAGGAGGAATAAACTACGAAACTAGAGGTTTGCGAAAAAAGAAAACCTTGCGGATACAGGTTCGTCACTGATAGTGATATACTGCCATGCGTGATGGCATTCGCAAACAGCGCAGTAGACGTCCTTGAACTTCCCAGCAGAGTAGACGGTACTGGTTGTCAACTTGTGCTTTCTTCCAAACACCATACTGAAGCATGCGCAATGCGGAAGACGTGACGTATCACGTGGCACCAACGAATAAGTAACGAAGAGGTTAGAAAGCAATTAGTAAGTACTGATTGTCAAGCGAGTACATATGTCCAACTTTCAAGTTTGGACGGACTTCGATAGTTAAGCCATGTATTAAGCATGCCACCCAGTCGTCTGCCATACCGAGATCCATGTGCCGATGTTGCGGTCGATTGGCGTAGAAAAGTAATCCACCATCATAGGTCGGGCTTGTCTCCTGGGCTTGAATGGCAGGTGCCAGCGAGAACTACTGATGTATTGCTGTACTCGATGAGGATGACACAGAGTACAGGACCCAGCCAGCGAACTGAGCGCTTTGCTACATCGGTTACACACATCCCATGTAAATGCCGACAGACCGTCGAGCTGCTCACAGGAAGAACGTCACCGGCTAAAGTGGCATAGACACATCTTACACATATCAGTCCAGCATTTGCCGGATTGGATGCAGTTCGCACCACCTGAGTGTGGTTATGAAAAACGACACGACGGACAGTCCGCGATTTACTGTAGTGGTATGGATAGAATGCCCAGTCTGGCCAGTTAGTTCTACCCAGTTGTGATCCAGACAATGGGTGTTGCTGGCACGATTCGCCGAAAGATGTGACTGGGGGCCGAGGTAAGTAAAAGCACTGCAACGCTTGTTAGCTACCGTATACTTCCTGAAAGTTGTTAGAAAGATACAACATACCAAAACAAAAGGGCCAAGTGCACAGTATAAAACTGAAGAAAAGTTGCCTTTTGTTAGCATCTAGCCCATTTCACTATTTACCGTTTCCGTCTATTCTTTCTGTCCAAACTACTCGTTCTATGGTTCTCAGTTATTACTCTGCTAGTCATCCAACGGTAATCAGTACAGGCGCGACAACGACAATACGTCACACAAGAGAGCAGGTAACACATTGTCATCATTTATTTATTGGCATTCCCTGGAAATGATCTCCCCAGAGCCATAAGAAACGAAAACCCTGATCGAATAACTCCCTGGTTAATTCAGCGTGGACCTTAGAATTCGCATTCGCCAGAGATTACTAACCGTTCGTATAAAGTGATACAAATGAGAAACGATTATGACCACCGAACGGGAGCGAATAGCAAAACTGATGTAATAAAGTGGAAAATTGGAGCAAACATCTTAATAAATGAGTGGACGGGAAAGTTCTTTGTAAAACCCTGTCAGGCAAAAAGTCTCACCTGACCATATGCAGCGTTTGAGAGGTTATTCCGCCTCTGAATCATGCCCAATGCGGAATTTTGATTACCGACACCCCAACCACCATATTCAGATGCAATCGATTCATCGTAGTCACGGGCATCATAATTCTGACGAGAACCTTTTGGCGGAGCACCCTGGACACGATCAGGTCGCAAACACTTTGACATACCTCCAGGAGTTCAGCAATCGCTTGCAAGCAATCAACAACTTTACCAAGATCACCCAGCAACTGAATCACTCGGTCGGTAGACACTGGACACAACCTTGGATAAACCTTGATGGTCTGTAAACCAGATTGCTACGGATCAATGAAACGAAAAGGCAATGGTACTCACCTCTCGCAACTCCTTTATTTTGTAGCCGCATCTACCAATGATGCAGCCTGCTTGGCTTTGGTGCACAAGTAGTCTCAGATCAACGCCCTCGTCCCGATTATTTTGCATCTGAAATGGTAACCAGATAGTACATAGAACCTCACCCTTTCCAAATTCTCCAGAAAAATCTCGATGATCGATCCAAGATCACCGTCCAGTACTAGTACCCTTAGAATAAAAACAAAGAGTTAGCAGATTGTATGATATCGAAGACAGCCAAAAAAATACCTTTCAGGTCCGTTGCTATCAGGGATCATAACCTTCACAGAATACTAGTTTGACCAACCCAGGAGAAAACAAGAACCCACCGGAGACACCGGTTGCAAATCACGCACGATGCGTGATAAGCGCGAGCAGAACAGGGCGGGACGGGACGGGGCAGGGTAGGGTGGGTTACGGACCAAGTGACGGGCAGGTGGCGGGAAGTTTCGGGCAGGCCAAGAGTGGGACAAAACCGCAAAAGATAGAAAGGAACAGAAAACAAGCCGATTTGTTAGGTCTTTCAAGAGTTACGAGCTCCCAAGATCGTCAGACGGAACCCAGCAAAAAAATAAACGCACCTCTTCACGAATTCTTTGTATATTTTCACCGCCTTTACCGATAATCACTCCGGCAGCCTTTGAAAATTAGCGGAGTAAACGATGTACCTTAGTAGAGATCAGGAATCGAAGCTCCACTTTCTGACCTTCTCCCCGACGCATCTTCGGAGGGGACCCGCCTTTGCAATATGGTAAGATTGTATTGCATTTAACATACCGTCTAACTTAAGCGGAAGTTTAGTATCCAGCTTTGAGGGAAAAATCAACCCCTTACAAGGAGTACAACCATACGTAGCGCCGGTTTAGGTCGCCCGGGTGAAATAAACAAGTAGTCACCAACGCTGTGTTTTCCAATTTTTATCATAACAGCAAACAAATCAGTTTGCACTCACGATTTTCCGAGCTATATTTCAGAAGGAGGGACTACATACGTGTCTCCGGAGTGGCACATGAAGCACAGCCGGCGCCCAATGTGAACTACGTCTCCCCGCAGGGAGTGAAATCTGCCATCAAACGGCGATAACGCGAGAAATCATTGGATTGCGAGCGATATTCACGTGTTATCGCCCAGGAATGTGAAAGTCATCAATTTCCATGATAAAGAGCATCAGGATAGCTAAAAAGATTTGTTTCAGTCGACCGTGAAGCGGATTGTTCTTCATTTGGCGCCGAGATCGAAATTAGCGACGGTAGGTGTTGTGACGGTATAAATGTAGTGTCTTGTGGAGACTTTTTTCACGTATGATTAATATTTGATCGATGTTATCTTATATTCGATTTTAAGTTATGTGTTATTTACAGGGCTTTAAAAATGTCCTTGAGGATCGCGAATTTGCTAGCTCCACCGAGTACGAAATTTCCTTAGATAATTACAAGTAGGATCACAATGTTCTGTACGTGCTTGGTTCAGGCAATAAATCGGGCAGTGGACGCTTGAAATATGATCATATGAGTGTAATTGCCGTTGAGTTTACCTGTTAGATGGCGTTCCGCTGTATAAAACACAAGCGATGTAAGGGCGGAAGCCGTGGATTACGACATGTCTAGTGAGTTCGCATACTTATTATTGCACATTTCTTGCGCTGCTTATCACGCTTTAACGTGGTTAGGAGAAATGCCGAGTTGGTTGTTAGCTCATTCACGTTACATCACAACCACGACATAACTGCCTTGCTGTACGGTGCACATCCAAGGATTCGTCGGCTCACAGACAGTGAATTGAACGACTCGAGACAGCTTTTAGAGTACAACACGCCAACTGCTGAGTTGGAGCAGTATTCTGCGGATATTCATGACAATTATGTAACCACCATGGATAGTTGCAACATCCGTCATCGGTTGAAACCGCCAGTGATCAGTAGGTGGGTTAGTGTGCACTAATGTAGCGGAAAATATGCCACAAATCATGCCTCATATAGAGAAAAACGGCGTGCTGCGTGTCATCAGAGACGACAACAATAGGTACACGCACATATGTTTCGCACGCAGAGAGCAGGTTCAGTTATTCAGACGGTTCGCTGATGTGGTGAACGTCGATGCCACTCATGGGACCAACCGCCACAAGTAGGTCCTCCATCACTCCACGTTCGCCGTTGTCAGCACCTATTTCACTGAGTATTGAAGGCACAAGTTAACCAGGAATAATCTGCAACATATACCGTTGCTAACTCCTTCTATCCGCCAAAGCACAAAACTTCGGCTATCTCGTCGGCCTATTTCCATATTACTTTGAAGCAATCTCTCAGCGTCCTAGATAAAAATTCTCTACGCATTGAAGCAAAAAGTTTATCACAGCCCAATAGGTATATTTTATACTTTCCAGGATGTTTTGTCCACCATCATTCAGGTGATATTCAAAACTCTCACATTGACAGTATACCAACGGCAGCATTCACTTCTTGCGGACAATCTTCAGCTTGGCTACAGCAACTGATAGCAGTTTCTGGGAATTGTCCAGTTACTTGCACACGTAGCTCGATTATAATTACTAATAATCATCGTATGGTTCCTCTAAGAATAGCTGCCGCATATATGTTTCTCATCTGTCCGGTGTTCCTTTGTATGCTCACTGTGGGAGATATGACACGTACTTCAGTCAAACAATCAACCACACGCACGAGATGTTTGCCCTCTTCTCAACGACTCACCTATTATTTGGTCCTCCGAATTCGCATCCACTGCACTTTTCCGGGTGCTGTTTTTGACACTCTTGGACGTGTAGCACACTTTTTGCTATACGCGCTTCCGAGTGCAGCCGAAAGGTCTGGATTCTATTTCGCCTTGATTTCTTTTTGACTCTTGTTTGCCGCCTCTGGCCTCCGACTGAACTGGAGATAAATACTCATCACACTTGAAGAAATTAGTAAAAATCTGCTGCTCATATGTGAATCACACCATGGTCTTTCAGCTTATGGTAAGTTTACATCTGACGTTCCCAAATTCTTAAAGCCTCTGTTGTAGCAGCTATAATAAATATAACTTCTGATGACCGAATACACTTGTACATTTTTTATGGTTTTCTTTTCTACTTGCACCTGTATTATCCAACCTACCTAGTTCGTACTATTCATTCCGGTGCTAAAGTCGCAGCTCTCTCTGAGTCCAGTTGGCTTGATTTTTTCCTATGTACAAGCTACTTCCCGGGGTCGGTATCAATACACGTATGTCGACGCGTTGACTCTTGGCTTCTCATTGTCAGTAGATTTTTGATAACGATAGTATTATACTTTTGGACTGGTACCAACATTTCGTGAACCCGTACACGTCCAGCGTTTCGCAATAGTCGTCGTTTCCATGTTGGTGTGTTCGTTCCTTTGCACACCTGTGTACTCAATGTTTTCTTTACGCAGGCACAAACAGTTATTTGTCCGTTTGTGAGTTTAAGGTGTAGTAACCTATATATCCTCTTAATTCGGTTTGCTCAGTGGCTCTTGGTGGTTCATAAACACGTAACCGCTGGTCAGTATCCGCAATGTTAACTAGGCACTCTGTCAGTCCCTCCATCGGTGTCAATGTTCTAGTTGTCTCCAAGTTTTTGGAAATGGGCCATTATCTTTGATCTGCTCTTCCAGTTGCAGAACCCTTCAGCAACGGAATTTTATCCCAGCCAACAAGATTTGGTCACCTGTTAACCAGGATTCTAAGTGAAGTCACTGTGCAGTTTCGGGACAGGTGCGAAACCCTAGAGAAGGCGGTTGCTGATCGGGTAACACCCTCCGAGAAAACCCAGTTGTAGAAACCTTTTTCACAACCCAAACCTAGTTGGCAAACGCCTCACAACACCGCTAGCAGAAATACAGCAAACTGATGGCGAATCGCACATTGACCAAAACATCCTCCGGGAATCCTGGCTTAAAAGTTTACCAGGAGCAACGCTAGCAATATCTTTCTCTGTTGCTTCACGAACTTATACCGAAACGGAAAGTCGTCGATCAGTCGGTCCAGCGTTTTAAAGCACTCCTTGGTTGCTTGAGTGCACAGCATCATATTCCACGTCCTAAAATAGGGGGGTACGGTCTCGACGATACGCTTATCTCACAACGTAGTCCAAACAACTTTGAAGATTTAAAGCAGTAATCGTAGCTTTGCGGCATGGTCTGAACGAAATTTCTTCAAGCTGCTACCCAGGTTGTCAATTTGTTAAACCACTCAGGTGACACATCCAACATCGAAACTGACCGTTGTTCGTACCACGAACGAATTTGTGAAGGAAGCCAACAATGCACCGAACACTGCACCAACGCAACACCAAGACGATATAAACTCAGCGGCCGATCTTTAACGGCAAACAATGCCATCGGCGCTGAATTCCTTGTCGCATCATTGTTGTACGAGATGTAAGACCGAAAACAAGCTCATAGTTGATACCTGTGCCTCCGCAGCCCATAGCTCCGTCGTGAAAACGGCACGTCTATAACGACTTACGGGCGGCACTTTTTAACCCTTGACTGTGGACCCCGGCGGATATTCCACCGGGCGTTTGGAATTTTCGCGGTAGGTTTCGCAATAATTGGAATCCAATTCTTCTGGCTTTCCAGCCTCAGCGATATTATCTGGGTGTCTGGTCTCTCTGGGAGAAAACTTGTTTGTTGTGGATCGTAAATCGTACGTTAGCGGCTTATGGGCTAGGAAGACGATAAATTCCTTACCTTCAAGGATATGTCGACAATGGTAGATGGCGAAGTATACCGCTGACAGTTCTTTTTCGAAATCACTACACTGCGACTCATTTAGTTGTAACCGTTCAGAGAAAATGGCTAGTGGGCACCAGTGAGCACCAAGTGGTTGCTGCAAGACCGCCCCTACAGCCACGTCTGGTGCATCCACGGTTAGCGCTATGGGAGCAGACGGATGATGATGCGGCAACGATGCTATATTGGCGATAGCCTCTTTTAAGTTAATGAAGGACACTTTTGCAACCGTTGGAAATATGAATGAGCGTGTCCCACCTCTGAGTAGGTCGGTGAGCGGTTGTATCAGAGGGGCGCATTAGGAATGAAACAGCGGCGAAAATTTGCCAAGCCATTGGAACGTTGGAGTCGTTCGAACAATGTGAGCTCCGAGTAGTCCATTATTGCCTGCAGTGTATCGAGGAGAGGTCTGATCCCGATCGTGGATATACTGTGACCTGGGAAGGTTACGCGTGGCGCCCCAAATGAGTATTTAGCTAGGTGTATGATCATTCCATGATGCGATAAACGGGTGAACAATGAATGCAAGTGTACGCAATGTTCTTCCCTTGATGAGCTAGCCACCAGTATATCATTTAAGTGCGGATCAATACCGTCCAGTCCACGACACACGTCGTGAATAAAACGTTGGAAAGTCTAAACGGCGTTGCTTAGGCGATAAGGCATGCCTGAAAATTCGAAAAGTCCGAACGGTGTTGTGACTGCTGTCTTCGGAGTCAACCGGTATCTGGTTATAAGCGCGCACTAGGTCGATTTTTGTGAATATCTGCTTCCCCAATAGGTTTGTCAACAAGTGCTGAATATGAGGAACTGGGAACCTATCCGGAGTGGTTGCGTTGTCCAACGCTCGATAGTCACTACATGGGCGCCAGTCGTTAACAATCATTTCGGACACTATTTGCAACGGCGAAACTCATGGACTATCGGACGGACAGATAATGCCGAGTTGGAACGTGTGCTCAAATTCGGCCTGGGCGATTTTGGGCTTATCGGGAGCTAAACGGCGTGGACGACTTCGAACTTGCGGACATCGTGTGACAATGTGATGCGCGACGTCGGTTGTCACTGTCGGCAGTTCGTTAGCGAAGCGGATCAGTTGAGGGAATTCGGATAAGATTTTCCCATGAGGCTCGAACACTACGGGATTGGCTAGCATTGGATTGATCACAGCTGCGTGTGACGACTTGCCCCGGAAATGGGGTTTTGTCGAGGTATCGATCGGAGGCGATCGACGTGCGTCCACCAGTAAGTCGAAGTTTCGGACGAATTCGATACCGACGATGTTGAAGTAGATGCTTGCCTGAGTGCATGATGATTGTTATGTGTTAATAGAATGTTGGTGGCCACGTTCCCTGCCCCATTTATTTCCTTCTCATCAATTCGTCTCCTTACGTTGGAATTCTCCATACCGATTACGAGCATTTCTTACAATCTGACGTTACCGCTCAAGTTACGCACGTGACAAACCATTTCTCCCGTGAACGTTGATCTTGATGTATTATTAAATCTTGGTACCGCTTGCCTGTAGGAACTTGTTTCCGTGTAGCTTTTCTTCCTAACTTTTCCTTGCCGGACCTGTGTTTATATGTACCCTGGTTTTATTTTCGCGTGACCGCTTCGTCATTACTTGACTGTTGCATTTGACTATATTTACGCGAACCGTCAATCTCGAAACTTGTATATTTAGTGGCTTCAATATCGGTTTATTATATTGTTTTTGAACATTAGCACCTTATTAATAAGAAACTC
>QNGE01001658.1:44060-125735 GCA_008508345.1 Paragonimus westermani
TAAATGATCTTGTGAGTAAGCCATATAACAAACCGTTTCAAGCGGGCTGTTCTCGACAGGCGTTAGACAGCAGATTGGTTGTCTGCGTATTACGCATCTGACGGTTAAATGTTTTTCGGACCACACTCAAAAAGGTCGTCAGTTGATACAGAGAGTTTGAAGCTGAAATTTGTTTCTGTTGACGCAAGTTAGCTGTCCCAACCTTTTTTAAAACGCTGAATGTTGCTACTAGCTCTGACTTCATTTGGAAGTTTATTCCAAATGTAGGAATAATTTGCAAGGAAAAAGTTTGCGCGTATATTTTTCCGGGATATCAGGGTTGGCAAGGCGGAACCCTCAGTTCTTAGACTATATGGATGGCTGTGTTGTAAGTGGATGGTGAACACTGTGGTAATCACATCCGGATGTATGTGTTTATGCAGCAGCGTCACGTTCAGTTTTAGTTCACGCAACCATAGTGGATGAATACCAAGTTTTTCACAGCGCTCTCTGTAGGTGAGCGGAGAAGAATATCTTAGTAAGCTTTTGATATACGATCGTTGAAGGTTTTTTAACAGAAGTCTATCAGACTTGCGTGGATGGCGGCGAATGAAGGTGCAATACTCGAGTTGAGGCCGAGCGCACAATTTGTAAAGCAACAGCTCCGCAGCTTGTAGACTGAACGTCCTTTTGATACAGCCTATTGTTCTGTTAGTTTTTGCTACCTGAAGGCATACTTGTTTGGAGAAATTGAGGGAGTTTGAGTACCGTATTCCTACATCTCCGACCGGCGTGGTTGTATCAATATTTTAACTGCCTAGTGGAATGCTGCCATGGGATAATTTACAACCATAAGTGAAGATGTTCGGTTTGTTCGCTGAGAACGACTTCAGCCATGTTTTGCACTACAACTGTAATGACGCTAGATTCTGTCGTATATTGTGTAGACAGAAATCGATATTACTGCCCAGGCGGAATGTGCAAGCGATTTTGATATCGTCAGTCGACAGGAAGTGCTTGCCATTCATAATAACGTCACATAAATCATTCATGTACATTAAGAAGAGCAACGGACCCAGAACGCTTCCATGGACAATCCCACAACTCACCGGTTTTGGTGTTGAACAGTGCTCTCCTATTTTGGCTGTTTGAGTGCGGCCATCATGATATGATAACAGCCAGCTATGCATTGGATCTTGTATGATGAAAGGTGTTGTTCTGGTTAAGAGGTGCTTAAGGGGCACACGACAAAAAGCCTTTTGCATGTCCAAGAATGTGATAAGTACCGCATCTCCTGCGTCAACGAACGTCAATATATGGTTCATGAATTCCAGCTGACATGTCATACAAGAGCGTTTACTAAAGAAACCGTGCTGTGAATGGTTTATAATGTTTTGTGTCCTTAAGGACTCGGCTACGTGCACCTCTATTATCCTTTCAAACAGTCTGGAGCAGATTTATTTGTGGTTGATGGGACGACAGTTACTAACGTCCTGCCTTGGACCACTCTTGTGACGAGGCATAATGATTGAGGTTTTCCACTGAGGAGGGAAGGTACTGGATAAAGTGAGAGGTTGAACAAACGTTGATCACGCTCTCCTGAGCCTGTTTCTCACAAATATTTCGAGAAATATACCATTATTATTATATGATGATGCGTATATCTTCACCTGCTTGTTTGACGACCATTGGTGGAATACCGTCTGGTCCAGGATGGATTGAGGGCTCAATGGTAGTTAACTGTGAACGGATACTTTGAACATCAATTAGAACATTACTCAAAACTTCATATTTTCGATGGAATATAAGCGGGTAATGGATTACTTTCTACGCTAAACGAGGCAGCGAAATGAGTTGAAGATTTCGCACATCGCTACAGAGTCATCGACAACCCTGCAAATAGCTAGACAACCCCAGCAGTTTCGATCGGTGAATTGTTTTCGAAGAATGTGTTGCAGTTTGATACCAAACAGGCTAAAAATGGACTACAAGTGCATACTAGGGCATTCACACCCGAAAGAGCTCTTCCAAGCAGTCAACATGTTGAAAAACAGTAGGTGCTAGCCGAGTTCCAAAAAGAGGGATGCACGCGCCACCCAAGCAGAGTAAAATGGCCGACAACCGGCAATTCGCACAACTGTCAAATTGACGCGGTAAAGAAAACTGTTTAGGTCAGGGCACAGTTGACGTTCAGAAGCAGGGGAGGTCGAATTTGCAGGGATGAACACGGAGGGATGGAGTTTGGTCGGATTTTCACATGATTTCATTTCAGGAACCGATACAAAGTCTACACAATGTTTATTCTGAGGCAAGGTACGACACGGACCTCTGAGCCCCCAACTAAAAGTGGTCTCACTTGCATCAGGCCCATTGTCACTGACCAGTCTCTGCTTCAATGTGCAGTGTGATTCAGGAATGTCACATCCTATCGGAATCTCCGCGCCGTTTCCAGCTAAGCTCCAGAAAGTAGCTCCGTCAGATGTACCAATTTTTCCATATCGGATTACTGGACGACGTCAGCCTGCGTCAGCGTCAGCTGTTTCACCGTATAAACTGAACTATATTCGGTAGAATGCCCCCGATCCTAGGATTACGACTTAGCTGATACCTTACTGCATGTTGTTACGCAAGTTTCGTGTGGAGTACGGAAGATCATCTGGCAGGGTTGTCCCAGTAAACTGGTTGCTCTTGCAATGGGTCTGCTGAGCAACACATTGTCCAACCCGCTAATCAGAAAGACGAAAGTTGTCATTGACGGTGTGGACTAACCAACCTTATCGGAACGAATCCTGAACACCCATTTTTCGGACTGGATGTAGCCCCGCACAAGGATGGTTTTATTTCCCATGTTGAATCAGTTCCCAGGAATAAGCATAAGTTAAATGATAATCTTTAACTCTCAATGCACGTGTGAAGGCGTCAACCACATCATCACGCCATCATCATTGTATCTGTACCCTACAAGACCCTGCCATATAGTTAGATTTCAGGCAAACAAAACAGCGTCCGTTGCTCATCAGCTTTGCTTTGCGTTGCCCTACCTGTTGGCTGATAAACCTAACACAGTCAGATATATCGTAGATGTGCTTACAAACCGGGCGCCACAGGTTCACCTTCCCATGAGGTACACCTACTCTGATGTGGCATCTCTAGTACCTGACTCGAGATGGTCCCGAAGACGTTCGGGTACTCTTCCTGTTTTCTAAGTAAGCGGCCCGCTGGTCATAGTGGCTAGTACCGACCGTCATCAGTTACCCCGACAAAATCCAATAGGTCGTTAAAAGTAGGTTCCCTTCCGCACTCGGTTGTGTTCACAAAAACTCCTGCTAATTTTTTCTACGGTTGACCGGGCAATTGCTCAACGGTTTAATGAGACTGGTTGAGCAGTTTAGCTCCGCAACGTAGTCCACTGCATCGACACCTTCCGACAGCCCTCTCTCCGACTCGCCAGTCCACACAAACCATTGACATCACATGCCACTAATTTACGACCTGCGAAAACCCCCACAATTACTGCTTGTATGTTTGTATGTATCACTCTGGCGGCAACAATGCTGCTGATAACTTCGCATAGTCTGTGCAAGTCTCACAACGTTTGGCGAGAGTACACGGTGCTCAATTGCCTCTTTCATCTTACGATATTTCAACAAATACGAAGGCTTTGATTCCTCATCGGCCAATTTATCTGCCACGTTACGTTCAAATTCTCTTAAAAACGTAAAATGATTCTTCGGGGATCCGGCGAAACTGAACACTGCAGTTTTCGGGGGGCCGGCTCTGAGAACCAACTGTCTGGGAGCTTGTTCTAATTACTCTATTGTGTGTATGTTCCTGAGGCTCGCTGTCGAGCACTGAGACTGATATTATCCCTCGGCCCAGCAGTCAATCTGATCCCGGTTGTCAGGAAGGGTCTGGATTCCACGGCCCTCCCGAGTAGCCTACGTTTCAAGTCCAGCTCTTCTGTCTTTAACGTAAGGTCCTCATTTAACGGACCATCAGAAACCTCATCAGGAAAAGTTATCAGTGCACGATTGTGGTTAACAAGGAAGGTGGCGGCGGATCTGGGAGCATTCTCCATCTTCTCCGATGGGACCGTGACCTCCTTGTCGTCACCCCTGGGTCAGATACCTGCTTAGACCCAGGGACCCCAAGGAGAAGGCAATTGTACACAACGGCACTCACTACAGGTGGAACCTCATCAGTAAGAAGGTTCTCGAGGACAGTGAAGCGTTTGGCATGAAGGAATCGTTTGTAGACTTGAGGGAGCTAAGGTTGACACAAGGTGAAAGACCAGCAGACATGGGATCGTCCAACGGGTTCTCGACCAGAAGAAGAATTTTACATGGAGTATCGTCGCAACCTAGAATGTCAGAGATGCTTGATGGTCGCTTGGCGAACTGATGTTCCAGAGAAGCAAGATCAGCCTCAATAATGTCATCATTATCAGGTCCAATGGCGATTTCCACAAAATCACACATTGCCATTCGCGAAGAACGACGAAATTCCATGAGAGGGGAACGTTGTTAAAAGTCCTTGTTGAAGGGCAATGTACCCGCATCAAATGTTGCTCTATTCTAATGCTAGTCAATCTTACTTCAAGGATGAATGTGCACGCCGAGTTACGGCTAATCTGGTGCTCCAGTAAACGCTTTTTTGAATATTCCATGGCTGAGAGAATGCCTTATCTCCAAAACGGTTCTTGAGAGGGCGCACCCGAAAACCGGACTTAATACGATATGAATTAAATAAATATACTGGTAAATTACCCACTTTTCCTCGAATGTGAAAAATCCTCAGAAGTTGAACAAAGAATGTACACGTGCAACAAAATCGACAACTAGACATCGCGCTGTAGTGAAGAACGATAAAGTGCAACCAAGCCCAGTTGAACAGATGGTCTCTGGTTGAGTCAGGGCAAAACGACTGTTTGCGCATAGGGAAATGATGAGAATCACAAATTACTCAAGAAGAAATTACGGAAGGAAAATGTCTAATTCTGGTGTTTGGAACTTTACGGGGTTCAGGACGAATATAGGTGATGTAAGCGGTATTAGTAGATGACGCAAGAATAATGACAAATAATGTGGTCTAATTAAGGAAGACAGTATAATGAGAGGCCACCTTCCGACACTTATCGAGCAAAGTTCATCAAACCCAAAAATAATGCAACAAATCTCAACAGAAACAACGTTGGCCATGAGAGTTTTTCACCTCGTTTTCGGGCGTTTGTGCGCAGAAAACCCCAGATATGACCGCTAAAGACAGCCTCAGACTCATTCCAAGCTGAGGAAACGTCTTCTGATTCTGCTGACGCTGACAATGTTGAGCAGACTACGTCAGGGCCAATTAAGGCAGTTGTTTGGTTGTAGATATTGCCAGGATTTGGTGGCCTCTATTGTGGCTGGTGCTAAAAGTAATGGGAGGGGTAATGCTGTTTAGGACGGCAGCACGAGATATATCTTCGCAACACTGCACATACCCTCTGGGACCACTTTTTTGAGAATACCGTGTAAACGGTAAGTGCATCAGCTCCGTCCTCTTCAGCGAGAGTAATTATCAGTGGTGCTTCTCCCTTTGTGGTTTGGGGTTCGGAGTGCGAAGCATCCTAGATAAGTTGCCTCTCGTGGTAGAAGTGGTCAATCTTCTTGGAGCGAAGTTCTTATTGCCCTATGTCCAGCCTACAATGGCCGAAAGCATCCCCGTCTGCTTGTTCGGGAAGACCGTGTACTGTTGTACTAGGCTTTCCACAGCAATCTGTTTTTCTGCGCCGGACCAGGCATATCAAGCCTGAGTATGGTCTTAGCAAATTTAGCAGGCCTCAACAGAGATGTTCGGCAGACGACTACTATCGTTATCACAGTTCTCCGTAACTATCTGTACGGGTCGCAGGTTTCCACTCACCCAGTGAAAAAGAACAAATGTCGAATAGTTGACGCATTACTCAGGTTCGCTCTTGAAATGCGATACATCCCTCCAAGAATTGTGGCAGATCAGTAGGTCGATCAGTAGTTAGATCAGCTGCGGTGCATTTTTAGGCGTCAGCCTCCGTGACACTCGTAATCCTCGGAATTCCCGGAATCCTCATCGGCGTGATTTTGTGCATATGCTTGGTTGCTTGATATGACCGATCAATCATAACATTTTTATTCACCATATCAGAAAAATGTAAACCTCTCCGTCAACATTCATTTACTGACCGCTTCATTGCCGGTTTAAAAAGCACACATTGATTTGCGCTGACGATCCGCAAGGATGAAGCGAAGGCTTGTCAACTAATCGATTCCACGTGACACAAAAACCCTGATGCCGAATTTGACAATTTTACCGCCGAATTTAACATTAATACCTTTGCTCACATGTATTGAAGGAGGAAAATGTTGTAAAGCCCGCGTAGGCCCAGCACGGCAGAAGCCAAAAATTACCAGCCAAGCCTCTAAGATGCCTCAAAATGGCTGATCGCACTGAGAAACGTTTCGGCGTACACGCCCAACACTTTCTAATTTTCTCAAATCTGCTGACAAATTTTCAAAAGAAGTACGCGAAAATAAAGAGGATTCCATCTCAAATCTTAACAGTTCTCTGTTGGGAATTTTCATGCATTCTTCACAAGTTCTGATCACTGAAATAGAAACATCCAATTTAGCAGCCTCCGAATTTGCTGGATACCGTCCACGGAACTTCAAAAGAGGGGGAAATAACAATAAACGTCGGTGTTGTAAGGTTGCGTTCGAAATGGCGTATAATCAGATAGAACAAGAACCAAATGAAGACTTCGTTAAAACGTCCTTGGTACTAAAATAATATCATATTCATTCACCAGTTCGAACTCATCGACCTAAATGTAGTTACTTCAATATGTGGTATGACGGACGGCAGTCTGAAACTGAATGGATAACCTTTTGGACTTCGCCTATTGCGTGGTCTGACCGGAGCTATCTGAACCGCTCCTGAAGATGACTAGCCGAACTGCCAGGCCGGACAGATTAACCGATACCGAGTGAACCATCTTCTTTGCAGGTGGTCACACTTACACCGACTCGACTTACAGTACTTAAACAGATCCGAGGCGATAATATTCTGTCATTCCCAGATAAAAGGGCTCGTTCAATCTCTTAGACCAGTTTGGCCGAGCAATGCTAACAGTCACCAGGCAAGTTTTTGGTCAGCTTGCGTTTACATACTCAGCGGTCGTCATTTCCAAATCTCTTTGCAATCGGAAGATGCATGTTTATAAGGTTCACTGACGCGACAGAAATCCAGTTCTGTCGCAAGTAGATAACTCCTTCGGGACTTATCTCCAAACAGCAAGCTTTGAGGCTGCTGTGAATTGGCCCAATGTTCGTTTCAATCCCTCACATGGCTCGAACTGGGAAACTTGTTCACCAACGCTTCCTGGATCTAGTTGGAGTCGGACGATTCTTGTTCGTAAGGCTCATCGACGGGACGGACAACCAGCTCTGTCACAACCGAATAGCTCCTACGGAACATACGTCCTCACAGCATGCTTTCATAACTGCGGCGACGTGTGTCCAGTATTCGTTACGATTCCTCGCCTGGTTCGAACTGAGCAACTAGTTCACCAACACTTCCTGGCGAGTGTCCTTCCCACTCTCCCAGTTCGAATGCCGGTTGAAGTCTCTGCATTTTCGAGCGTACGACCCCTGAATGAATGACGAAACGAAGCGGGCACACAACGACATGATCCGAGTACAGATGTTTGCTTGAAAAAGCACAACACTATTTATCAGTGTTGTCATTTATTGATTCACTGACTGTTCACGAGCGGGCTTCAGTTCAACAAATAAAAGCGCTAGGGCGTTGGACGCGAGAGAACCTATAATAAAACGCTTACACCATCCGCTGAAGAGGAGGAATATCACCGGAACCTTCAGTAGATACCTGAACTTAAAAAAGCGTCAAAATGGTTGTGTGGCGTTCCCGGCGATTCGAAAAATGTAGCTAGTGTTATAGTTAAACGCTGATTTATTACACCGCCACGTTTAAGGTTGCGGTAATCACGCCTACGCACTAACCACGATATTAGTTGTGTATGTGGTAAATTTGCATCCACAAGGTAGTGTGAACAGATGGGCTAGTACTAGTAAGACAACTCTAGTCTCGGTAAATTACACAGGCATTCGTCATTCCACAGTGGCAAAAGAACTGTCTTTAGTTGATCACAGTTACAGGGTGGTATACATAAAGCACAATGAAACAGGATAGGGATTGTCAAAGTTAAGGATGGGTCGGTGTGGGACAGCTGCTGCGCTAGTGGGATTTTTTTATTCAGGCTATTTAGTCTTGGATATGTTCATCCCATACCGCAGGAAGCTTCCATCCTTAAAACTCTTGAAAGAAAACGTAGGTATGTTTGTCCAGTGCTGTGCGATAGGTAACCGGCAGTTGTCTCTTCATGCAAAATTTTCGGATCTTCTGGAAGGGAGGAAACACTGGAGTACTCGCACGACAGGCGGGAAGGGATAACTCACTACATCAACGCAGCCGGTCGACTGAAAATAAATTCACAGCCAACGGCTCCGCAAACATGTTAATTTTGAGCGTCGCCGTCTTTGCCATTCTCTTCTTGTGATCCTGTTCAAAGGTGACAGACTCAGGGAAGTAAAGGGTATGCACGTGAATAAGCCTGGTCACGGGCAACGCCATTTTGTCCGTGGACACGGTAATGCGTCAGGCAACTGCAGGAAGCACGAAGTTTTTTCTGGGTTTTTACGTGACAAATACTCGATAACTCAAAAATGGGTATACGAACAGATGACGATAAACTTCTTTGAGGATCTCCAATCCAGACACAAAACTCGGGGCAAATTGAATTAGCAAGTGGAAAAAACGGCGTGCTTGTATAAACTTGAGAAGTCATTTCAAAAATGCGGAACGTTAACATACTGCGCAAAAAGTCAGGCTTGCGAAGCTTCTTACTTGAACGATTATGCCTGGAGGTGGAGAGATCACAGACTGCGGTCACGAAGGGAATAACAACCACTGAGGTGTTCTAGGGATGGAACGCTTTTTGCTGCTTCTGTGGGTTGCGGGCAAGAGTCGTCACTTCCAAGGGATGTGTGGCTGATGATGCCTTCATGAATGATGGTTTCAGCTTACCGACAGAAAATACCTCACCTTTGCCTCTGCGGATAGCAGTGAAAATTGTCCTGCCTCTTGCGAGAACGGGACAGGAGCCGGTGTATGAAGTTTGCAGTGGGCGGCGCGGGAAGATGTGAGTACACGGCGACAGTTTAGTGTGCACATACACAACTGATGGTTGTTCTTTATGCAGCTTCAGACGCAGCTCTCGCATTTAGTGCGCCAAACGAGCCGTGTAGCTGCCGTAATCGTACGGTGATGACAGCGCGTGTGAAACAAGTTCACCTGGTAATCTAAGTGTGTGAACAAAGGCGGATTCGGGTGCGGTATTGTTCAATTTCTCTTGAGCCGTGTACCACGTTCCCAATAGAACTAACGGGAGCGCCTATTTCCATGAAGACTTAACGTGCGCACTGAGAGCGACTTCTAGCTGGTCGTGCAAACGCTAAACTATCCCATTCGCTGCCATCTGAAAAGCGATAGCGCGAATGTGCTTGCTTCCCAACGTATTTAAGAGGGCCGCAAAATATCCGCCCAGATGTGATCTATGGTCCGGTCAACCGAATTGCGCCAGCCAGTGTTTTTCGGAGGAGCTGGCTACCGTTTCTGATGGACAGTTGGGAAATGGAATGACTGTAGCCATTTTGTAAAGCGATCAACGCACATCAACAGATAAATGGAACCATCCGAGAGTGGTAAGGGACCTGCCAGGTCGACGTGCACGTGGTGAAACGCACGTCTGGCAAAGAAAAAGTACCGAGAGTCCCTTTATATGACGGTGGGCCTTGAAAGGTTGATATTTGAGACAAGGACGACTCCAATTGTGGACGTCACGGCTTGATTTGGGTCATAGGAAACGCTCAGTGACAAGTTTGACTGGAGTGCGTGTGCCAGGATGAGACGAGGTGTGCAGTGTATTGAACACTGGGTAGCGAAAAACTACCGGGCGAGGTATGATATTTGAAGTGTCGAAGAAGTCTAAGTTACAGGTTGGATTGTAGGAGAGCTCTTCTGGCGGAGATGCTCGATCTCAGAGTCAGTGGTTTGCGCGGTAGCCATGGCTGCCGAATCAACGTCACTGTCGGCTGGTGCGCTGAGATCATGGGCGCGCGAAAGGGCTTCCACTGTAATTTTCTCGGCAGCTGAGATATGTCGTATATCAGTCGTGAACTGTGATATGTAGTACAGGCGCCTAACATCCCCTGGGTGAAACCTATAGGATGAAGCGTTTCGAGAATAAATTAGCGGTTTATGGTCAGTGAAAACCGTAAGGGTCCTGCTTTCCGCCGAATCACAAAACCGGCGGAAGCCTGAATATACTGCCAATAACTCTCTACCAGACGTTCTATAGTGGGATTCTGCGGTTGCAAACGGTTGCAGGAGGCCAACGGTTGCCATTGATTTCCAGCGAACCGCTGTAACACAGCGCCGATAGCTCTATCGGGAGTGTCGGTTAGAGGTAGCAGCGGTAAATCCGGGTAATGGTGGGCCAGGAGGGGGTAAGTTGGCGACTGCATCATTGAGCCCAATGAGCCCAGCGTGGGCAGCCTCTGCGAACAGAAATTCGTGATTGACTCCCCGAATTACACCGGTTGTTGGCCGCATTATGTCGTGCACTACGATGCATGAAACGTCGGCAGTGGCTCAAGAGGCCGCTAAAGCAACAAATTTGCTTTAAAGAATTCGGCTCGGAGCATTCAAGGATGGCTTTGACCCTATCCGTAAGTAAGACTGCCCCATATTCTGGGACCTTCGATCCAGAAGCACTGTTGAGGTCTTACCCAGTGTTAATCCCGGACGTCTAGTGGTTGTTAGAGCAACACTTAGTCTTCTCGCAACGTCTATCAGTATGCTGGATCCACGATAGTCGTGTCTGTAAGCAACTAGCGTCTGTAAATTCTGAGCCCGTCGAGCAACCAATTCGGAGCCAGAAGAGAAGACGGTCGTACTGGCGAGTTTCTTATTAATAAGGTGCTAATGTTCAAAAACAATATAATAAACCGATATTGAAGCCACTAAATATACAAGTTTCGAGATTGACGGTTCGCGTAAATATAGTCAAATGCAACAGTCAAGTAATGACGAAGCGGTCACGCGAAAATAAAACCAGGGTACATATAAACACAGGTCCGGCAAGGAAAAGTTAGGAAGAAAAGCTACACGGAAACAAGTTCCTACAGGCAAGCGGTACCAAGATTTAATAATACATCAAGATCAACGTTCACGGGAGAAATGGTTTGTCACGTGCGTAACTTGAGCGGTAACGTCAGATTGTAAGAAATGCTCGTAATCGGTATGGAGAATTCCAACGTAAGGAGACGAATTGATGAGAAGGAAATAAATGGGGCAGGGAACGTGGCCACCAACATTCTATTAACACATAACAATCATCATGCACTCAGGCAAGCATCTACTTCAACATCGTCGGTATCGAATTCGTCCGAAACTTCGACTTACTGGTGGACGCACGTCGATCGCCTCCGATCGATACCTCGACAAAACCCCATTTCCGGGGCAAGTCGTCACACGCAGCTGTGATCAATCCAATGCTAGCCAATCCCGTAGTGTTCGAGCCTCATGGGAAAATCTTATCCGAATTCCCTCAACTGATCCGCTTCGCTAACGAACTGCCGACAGTGACAACCGACGTCGCGCATCACATTGTCACACGATGTCCGCAAGTTCGAAGTCGTCCACGCCGTTTAGCTCCCGATAAGCCCAAAATCGCCCAGGCCGAATTTGAGCACACGTTCCAACTCGGCATTATCTGTCCGTCCGATAGTCCATGAGTTTCGCCGTTGCAAATAGTGTCCGAAATGATTGTTAACGACTGGCGCCCATGTAGTGACTATCGAGCGTTGGACAACGCAACCACTCCGGATAGGTTCCCAGTTCCTCATATTCAGCACTTGTTGACAAACCTATTGGGGAAGCAGATATTCACAAAAATCGACCTAGTGCGCGCTTATAACCAGATACCGGTTGACTCCGAAGACAGCAGTCACAACACCGTTCGGACTTTTCGAATTTTCAGGCATGCCTTATCGCCTAAGCAACGCCGTTTAGACTTTCCAACGTTTTATTCACGACGTGTGTCGTGGACTGGACGGTATTGATCCGCACTTAAATGATATACTGGTGGCTAGCTCATCAAGGGAAGAACATTGCGTACACTTGCATTCATTGTTCACCCGTTTATCGCATCATGGAATGATCATACACCTAGCTAAATACTCATTTGGGGCGCCACGCGTAACCTTCCCAGGTCACAGTATATCCACGATCGGGATCAGACCTCTCCTCGATACACTGCAGGCAATAATGGACTACTCGGAGCTCACATTGTTCGAACGACTCCAACGTTCCAATGGCTTGGCAAATTTTCGCCGCTGTTTCATTCCTAATGTGCCCCTCTGATACAACCGCTCACCGACCTACTCAGAGGTGGGACACGCTCATTCATATTTCCAACGGTTGCAAAAGTGTCCTTCATTAACTTAAAAGAGGCTATCGCCAATATAGCATCGTTGCCGCATCATCATCCGTCTGCTCCCATAGCGCTAACCGTGGATGCACCAGACGTGGCTGTAGGGGCGGTCTTGCAGCAACCACTTGGTGCTCACTGGTGCCCACTAGCCATTTTCTCTGAACGGTTACAACTAAATGAGTCGCAGTGTAGTGATTTCGAAAAAGAACTGTCAGCGGTATACTTCGCCATCTACCATTGTCGACATATCCTTGAAGGTAAGGAATTTATCGTCTTCCTAGCCCATAAGCCGCTAACGTACGATTTACGATCCACAACAGACAGGTTTTTTTCCCAGAGAACAGACACCTAGGTAATGTCGGTCAGTTTTGGACTAATATTCTTAAGATTTCAGATAATGCAATTCCAGCTGCCGATACTCTATCGCGTATTAATGCTACAGCGAGCACGGCAGACAGCTCAGTCGATCTGACGACGATCGTAGCCGCACATGACAATGTGGTGGAAATCTCGATTCACTGATTATCCAAACCCCGACACAACAGAATATCTGACAAACGGCCAATCCAAATATCGCGTTATAGATACAACATCAGGATTAGACTAGCCGTCTCAGTGTTGTGCCTTCCGTTATTTGCCAATTCATCTCTTCCACCTTTCACTAATTAACATACAGTTTATGATGTTGCATGTGTTATTAAGATCCTCCAATGATAGGCTGTGATTTCTTCAATACTGTTGTACATCCATAAATTCGGCGTCTCAATTCACGATTAACAGTTGCTTACTGCTACCAGTAACAGGTCATCTCTTTATTACTTGCGTGGGAGGTTTCAATTCATGTACGATTCCCAGAGCTATTCGAAGTAACTGATTCTGAGTATTACAAAAAACTTCGTCGATCCCGTTCCCTTAAGCTAGAAAGCGTTCCCATGAATTCCTCCGAAGGGGTGGTTATTTGTGGCGCTTCACAAGACATCCCTCGTCCAATTATTCCATTGGACTTCCGTCATCAAATTTTTGACACACTGCACATGTCTCGCCCAAGCATACGTTCAACGGACAAAATGGTCACCCGGCGCTTTGTCTGGCATAATGTCAATCGCGACGTCAACACAAGAGCCAGAGCGTGCATACACTGCCAGCAGTCCAAAATTCGTCGCCACGCGCGTGCCTCAGTGAGGTGTTTTGCATCCCCGATGAGCGTTCCTATCATGTGCATGTCGACCTGGTCAGAACGTTTTCACCCTCGGATGGGTGTGCGCACGTGCCAACATGTGTGGACAGGTTTACGCGTTGGCCAAAAGCTACACCAATCCCGATTTGTCCGTCGGAAACCGTCGCACGGGCATTCTTGAAACGTTGGGTTGCTCAGTTTGGTTGCCCTGCTGCAGTGATCACCGAGCGCGAGTCACCTTTTGAATTAGCCTTCACATCACTCCTCCACCCGCTAGGCTGTCGTAGAATTCGCACAACAGCTTACCAGCCGGCAGCCAACGAGTTGGCTGAACATTTTCATCGGCAATTGGAAAGTTCACTATCCGCAAGCGACAACCTCTCATGGCACGCGGTTTGCCACTTGTCTTTTTAGGTATGTGTAACACGCTGAAGGCAGACCTGCATACCACCCCCGCCCAGTTGTTCTATAGGTGCTCCTTACGTTTACCGGCGAGTCGGTTGCCCCATGCGCAACGGAACCCATCAACTTCGTCGATTACGGCGAGCGGTTAATCCAACTCACGAGACCACTCTGACCAGTCCAACCGAGAGAACAGATCACACCAACGTACGTACATTCTCGTCTGTCAACTAGTTCTCATGGTTTGATCCGTGACGTTACGCCTTGACGACCTTTGCACCCGCCGTGTACCGGACTGTTCCGCATACCCGCACGCTGTACTAAGACTTTCGTGTTGGAGCGGAATGGTAAACGTGAGTTGATCTCTATCGATAGATGAATACAGCGTTTACAGAGGAACCTGATAAGGGAACTGATTCGCAAGCAGCAACTTCCTTTCCGACCAGTACATTACAGGTATACATATATATTGCAGATATATTACAGTATATTACAGATCAGGTTTCAGTTGTGACTCCACCTGCCCCGACGGAGCCAATCCCCCAGAGCGGACGTGGTCGAGAGTTGCGGAGTCCAGTGCGATCCGCCGATTATGTGGACGTCCGCCGTATCGGATTTTTGTTGTTGTCGCGCTTCCTTACCAAGTTAATTTGGATGGCTTTATCTATGGCAGACTCTGTCGACAAGGCGTTTTCTTTCACAAAGTAAAAGAAAACCTTATCCTGTCCGATACGACGAGGCCAAAAACCCGGTGAGGTAACCGTTTTCCATTTATGAGCACTGGGCATTCCAGGAGGCAATTCGGGCGCTCAAGAATGTGAGTCAGTAATCAAAAACGCACAATACGGTGGTGAGAACGGTTTCAAATGACCAGTTCAAAATCTTCACCATGAATCACATGCCGAAGGCTGTGAATCCCACTATGGATATTCATCAGAACAGTACGTACAAACTATAGCAACAATGAAGTCTGTTTCAAACCAGCAGGGAAAAATTGAGCTAAAAACCTTATTTACCAGTGAGAAATTTGAATCCTAGAATGTCTGCGTGTGGAAGCTAGCGATTATAACGATTCTAAGACTAATGCTTGAAACTCAGTCAACCGCAATAGCAAGTTCGCCTCGCCTGAGATATAATTTTGGAAATCTGTGATTGCTGTTACAACGTTACCTGCTTCGAACGAAGGTTAGGACAAATCTCAAACGGCCAAACTTCACGTCTTGAAAGGGAGACAGCTCAACTATCTCCTGCTTGTGTTTGCCACTCAGCCCTCAAATGACGTTCCATACCACTATTGTCCTCAACAAACGGTTTGTTCAAGGAGTGCGCTCGCTAACTCCCGCGATCTTTCCTCTCATTTTGGTGTCATTTGATTTTCGTTTTGAACTCTACCCCAGGACAACAGTTCGCACCACATAAGCAGCGCGGACGAGACACGAGAAACAATTGAACGCAGCCTGATACACTGTTGCGAGCCAATGCCCTTCCTTTAGAGTCCGCCTCTAATTTTTCGATCCTTACTAGTTCGTATGACGAGGACAATGTTAAACCAAGTAAAAACAGTATGCGGACGAAAATTCGTTACTCATCAAAGGCAAAGTAAACGATGGGTATAAGTACTACACTGACAACATCAAATAAGTTTATCTATTCTGTTCATACGCAAAAGCGCACCAGGTCTGAGTGCACTTCGCGTGCGATATAAATGCGAAGTGTGTCGTTTTTATACGCGAGAACACAGTGGACTTGGGAAGTGGCGGTTTTGCCCGAGGTATGTTTTTTTACAGACACTTATTTTAAAAATGCCGACGGGGCACTTTCATGGCGACCCCTTGTCTCACGATTGGGAAATGGAAACATGTGCAACCAAACAAGGCGGTAAGCAGTTCTAGAAATGTGGATTATCGAACTACTGGACCTCTTCTGAACTCCACTCACCGTTGAAGTTAGGTCTGGCTAATTCCGCTTGTATGCTTTCCTTCTTACTTTAAGCCCGGAGCTTTTAGTTCATTCTCATCAGCAAGTAACCTAACTTTCATAATCATTAAATGAATACACTGCACAAGAAAACCGGATCATATTTCCTACAGCCAATAGATGCTTGAATGCCCTTAACAAATAAATGAATGATATTGCTTCCAAAAAATAATAATGTACAATCAGTAGTTCATAGAGAGGCCACACATTTAGATACAGTGACGGTTCTAAAACACAATCACTAACGCCTTGACAACTGAAACCGGAAAGTTCAGAAGTGGATATTGGACTTATCGAAGTTTATTTGGTGTGTCTGACGTGCCATATTTGATATGGTACATAACGTTGAATATCAGGTTGAATCAAGTTCAGATTAAGACAACACTTTCGTTGTAATGTCGTCAGTTGTACTGTGTAAATTCCAATTATTTTGATCACTTTGCTGACTTGGGAGAGAGTTCAGTTAACCTGGTCGTCTGAATTAGTGTTACTGGAGTTGTCGACTACGTGCTACTGAGTGGGCAATCCTAAACCGTCGGGAACGATTTTACTATGAATGCTCTTAACTAGGGTGTGTAAATGGAACCAGATTTTCCGGATTGTGGTTGTCTTTGTGAACATCTTTGTACACACGTTATGCACGGAACAGGCTGGCAGCAACTCCGCCATCGCTTGTATAAGACCGTGCGATGGGAATACAATAAGCACTAACCAAAGCAAATGAGGTAGAACAGAAAAATATTCAGTATAGACACATCCCGCATATGTTATATTCCTCGGTGGCTTCGCGGATCAATTGGTAGAGCGTCTACTGCACTTGAGCACATGCTTTTTGTCGTCGTTTCGATTACAGCAAAGGCCCGATACCTTTCACGAGTAGATATCTTCTAAGTCTCTCAGTGAATTGTAAACATCGATAATTTAAGCTGTTCTCACGTAGTGCTTGGAATCAAAAACGCACATACAAAATAAAATGGAAAGAAACGTTTCATGTTATCACATATGTGACTGGCACACATCCCTGTTGTCTTGGGAGTGGACTGTGCATAAGAATTATTGCAAACTTTCCTTTCACGCCGCACCAAAAGTTGTTTACCTTCGAACATCAGCATCTTTTGGTGGTACATTCAGAACACATATTTCTTCTATACCACTCACACGGATTATCGTGCAGTTGTAATACAAAGGCTTTCAATGTAGGGTTTGTCCTAATTATCCCGCAGCAACAAAACCTGTACTGAAATAGCTAGTATCCAGCCCCACACAGTGTTTGCTTACCTCCCGGTGACATAACAAACACTGTAAGGCTTTAGCACATTACATGAACCAGCAACACCGCATTTGCTCTCATTGCGGCATACCGCAAATGTCTACTTACTTTTCAGGTCCTGTTGCACCACAGCACTTCTGGTGATGTTTAATAAAACAGTGAGAGATTCGTTATTCTCTGCGTGGTACTTCACGAGCAACTGTGTTGTCAACCTGTTCCAGAGGAGGCCATACTTCTAGTCCAAGGATGAACTCAAGGGTTCTCATAACAGGTTACGACGGTTGAAAGGCACTTCATCCATGGCTGTTATGCTATGGCTTAGTGAGATTGGCCGGTTAGAAAACCGACGACAAGGATTTGCGCCACTTGTTTGGCGAAGTATACAATAAATTCGCAACAACAGTACTGGGGAGTGAACGCTTGCCACTCGAATGTCTCTCACACACGCCCAAAGGTGTAAAAGTACATTGTGCACCAAGTCTGTCAAACTGCTGAATGATCGAGTTGCCGAACTCACTGGGCTTATTTGACATGTCAGTGATCGATTCATAGGTTTTTCAGTGGTATCTATCGTCAGCTCAATAAAGGCGAAAATAAAGCATCACTTGAGGACCAATTTTTGAGCAATGTGGAAACACCGGGGAACAGCGTTCTTCCAAAGTAGGGGTTCTAACAACAGTCCTGTAGAAGGAAACGATAGGAACAAGCGTGAGCCAAAGGCCCAGTACGCCAGGCTCTTCTACGTAAATCAAATTTAATCTGCACGCGCGTGTTGGTTTTGACTACGCCTTACACTACCAGCGTGTTGTAGTTCGAAAAACACTCCCGGTCCTAGCACTTCCAAATGAAATTCATCAGGCTTTCACAAGCTCAAGACAATTTGAAGGAATCGACTTGACAGTGAATAGTCTTCAAAAGTTAAACACAAAGTGAATATTTTGGTATGTATTTTTCTGCTCACAACTGTTGTCCTATTGGCTTGTTACAGTTTTCGCTCAGAGTCATGGTTTATCCAGGCAACGAAACAATAGATTATTTCCTGTTTGTTGCGTTAGATAGATTAATTACGTTCAGATGCTATCCGCAGAGTATCATTCTCGAAGAAGATTGTTTTTCAACCATTCAGTTTTCTATGGTGTATCAAGTGAACTTAGTCACAAAGTAGCACGCAATCTGCACCTAGTATCAGTAAGGACACTGAAGCATACCAGACAGGCTAGACTGAGTTGCCCTTCCTTATGTTTTCAGACAAATATTAAACCCCGCAAGTCGGGTCCGC
Source organism: Paragonimus westermani (assembly GCA_008508345.1). NCBI lineage: Eukaryota > Metazoa > Platyhelminthes > Trematoda > Plagiorchiida > Troglotrematidae > Paragonimus > Paragonimus westermani. The sequence continues at coordinate 62,731 of QNGE01001658.1, forward strand.
AAAAGTGTTTTCTATTTATGTTTCGAGTAATGTCGAATGATGGCAACTTGAGTGCTTCATGGCGAGTGCAGTGGAAAACTGAACAACCCATCATGTGAGACACGTCTGACACAAATTCAACCATATGCGGTGATAGTAGCAAAAGCGTTAGTAGTAAATGCTGACAAAACACCGTCAAACAAACGGTCAAGGAAAACGGTTTCTGTTGTTCTGGAGGATAACATGTTTTGATTCCGGTTGTCTCGGGATCGTTGTTCTGATATACATCAAACTGAGTGGACAGAATCACACTAGGAATTGATAAGAAAAATCAACGCAAGACGACATTAAAACAGTTGTACAGTCACAAACTTCAAAACAATTAAGAAAACTAGCTGGTCGTTCTAGAGTCACAGAAAAACCGCTGTAGAGCAGGGTCATGTATAGAGGGGGATACTAGTACCAAGAAGTGAACTAATCAGTTGATCGTCAATACCCGTTTCATTTTTCCACACTATGCAAACTTTCGATTGCTTATAAACTGGGCGAATAGCATCCACTCTTCCACATTTATGACAGTTCACATTCAGAAAACGGCAAGCCAAACATATAGCTGCCCACTCACGTTCGGTGGGACAGGTGACGATTTACTCAATTTCAACAGGATGACTCCGATGTGGCAGAAGACTGCATGAAGTCAAACTACAGTCTTCAGCGGCACCTGTATTCTGATTTTGCCAAAATATAATGTACACAAATTGGAAAGTAAGGCTATCCAAAAGGAACAGTTTATACTGTATATCAGAGAAATAAATCCCATCGAATAACCCGTTTCAAAGTTGAATCTGTAATTATTCGGAAAAAACGCAGAGAAGAGCTTGAACTTACAAGTGCAAAACGAAGTCGCCAATATTATGAGTGTAGCAACGTCAATCTACATAAAATTTGAAACGTTCAAACGCTCCCAAGTTAAGTGGTTCGGTGAAAAACTCTCGGTCACACGGGACAACAGTTAGCAAGGATTCAAGTTATGCCACGTTACTTATAACTGAGTTCAACTTCAGGCTGCCGAAGAGCTGTGGCAGGAGAGAAACATGAATCAGGTTATTCTTTTTGAAAGGGGTTGGTAAAAATTCTACGGGAATGTATAGGTTGTCATCAAACATGAGTGACGTTTAATCTACGTTGACCAAAATCTCTTGTTACGTAACGGTAGTGCTCACTTGGGTAATAAAATTTCAATCAACTCCGACGATAGCTTTGGTTCAGGTAACGCAGCTCAGTGACGTGCAAACCCACAGGTGACTGAAGGATCGATACCTGATAGCTTAGTGTTTGTTTGACTACCTCAAACAACCGAGGCGACAACCTCCTCTCTCATCACCCAGATTCAACCGGCAAATCGTGCACATTACCCCACCAGTATTGATTACGACCACGCAGCTGAATGTTGAGCGGCCAACATAGTAGAATAATCCATTCATTTATCTTGACCTGTCAAGCGTCACCAACCTGCTTATCCATCATCACAACCATTTGCTGCATTTTCCGGGTTTGAGAAACACTGTGCATCGCACTACGAGTTAATAATATTTCTTCAGCTTGCAAGCCAGGTAACCATATAGCTGGATAGAGACAAGAGGACATCTTCAAGCCTGCAGCTGGCAAATTTCATATGCGTACGCAGTCAGACTTTTAAATTCAAGCTAGTTGCACGTTTACACAGTGCACTAGTTGAACACCCGATTGATCCCTTAGGCTTTGAAAGCTCACGTGCTCTTAGCAGAATACACATCCTAAATGTGGTCATTACTTCTCACCAGGCCCTAGGTACAATACTCACGCGTTCGTGCTATTCAATGACCTGCTACAGAGATCGGTCTGTCAACAGTCAGCGATCAAAATTCGGTAGTCCGTTGCAATGTAGAAAACGGACAAACTGATTGTTCACCCGACGGAGTATTTTGAAGCACTCTGAAAACTTCACTACAATGAGTGAAAGATTATTATAATACCACAGGTCACAATCGGATGGTTGGTGCTGTGTGGCTTCGTGAAATAATCGACAAGTTGAAAAGTTACCAACATTCAGAGCGATCGAAAAAGTGTACATGCGCAAGAGTGTAGCTATTCAACATTCATCCACTTCTATATATAGTGCTCCCTTACTGACCGAAGTTAACTGTTTTAATTCTCTCTTTTATTGCCCGCGCAGCCGTCTCAACCAACAGTACAAACGCCATGAATTTCCGTCTTTGACCCACATCGGGATACGAATAACAGAGAGCGAACAGCAAACAACAATGGGTCACATGCAAGCATTCCAGTCGTAAATCGCCAACACATCAGCCGATCATATCGGTAGCATTTTTTTCACAAGGTGCGCTTCAGAATACACTAGCCAGTGGCACTCGCATGTTGCAGTCGCTAAAGTCTACGCAGATATTGCTGACTTACCTTTTAATCACAACAGCATCGACATTGCAACGCTCACTTTCACACACTTGCTACACTTATACAGCCACGCCCTACAATCATCGAATGATCAACTGCGAGCACCAAATGGATAGGTGTGTGAACCGTTTACTTCAGAAAAAACCAGAATACGCCGAGTCGCACACAGGCGCTAAGAGAAACGATCATTACCAGAAGCGTTGAAGCCTGGCAATCATGATAGTTTCAATTGTTTTTGAAATAAATACATGTCGCTTTTAGAAATGAAACTTGGGTAGAAAATGACGGAAGCTGTGACAGCAGCCCTTCATGGAGTCAATACAATTGTTGAAATATGTAAATCATTCTTTTTCTCCATCGACAAAGATTGGACTTGCATTGCAACCACTGAAGGTAATGTCTTCTGGATATTCGTTTGATAATTTCATTTATCCTATCAGGAGGCACCCTGATTTAACACGGGAGGAAGAAAGATGAAGGTCCGAGCCATTAAGGTAGCCTGCAGGTGTATTCATTACATTATGGGTGATAATCATCCGGCAAATTTACACCATGCCGGTAAACAATGGTCCATCACGAAATCGAAACACGCTGTTACCCAACACTCCCTGAGGCTCAGTTTTATTGACCATTATCATCATCAAGGCAGCAATGAGCCTGACCAGCAGGTACTGCAGAAAGGGCTACCGTTCAAGAGAATTTAGTGCGAACTTGCACTAAATTAACGCTTCTCGAGGTATCCACAGCAGTCACCAGACGCGAAATGAGAATAAAAATGACTGGGGGAGACCAACGTATATTATACAGAAATTACAGTAGGTCTCAACCAGTGCTTAACGACACTCAAACACTGATGTAGCTAGCGAGGCTGAGGATCCGAACGCTGAGCGTGCAAGCAAGCCGAAAGTGTGTATGGGGCCATTGGCGAGCGTAGGCCAGCAAACATGCGAATAAACAAACGCAGTCGCATGTAGCAAGCGGACGAAAACAGTGATCCTTACGAACCTAAGTACAATGTGAACTAGGGTATTAGAAAGAATATAATACATCGTACGGCAGGCGGACTGGGGATATCTCCAGGTCGGTGAGAGAAGAAAACGGTAATAAGGTGGGAAATTACTGAAAGCCAAGGTGGAAGCACTGAAAATGATATAGATGCAGGTAAGTCACTGACTACGGCATTTGCCATCTTGGATAGCGTTTCAAAACAGCGATCTGAATGATTACAAGAACCCCAACGGAACAGGAAGAACCTACCAACTTTGCCAAATGAAACAGTCAGAGTCCTCATATTTCGTGACCACGTTGTTGATTGACCACCACACAGATTTACTCAGCCTTTCACAGTCTCAGCATATAGTGTCCGATACGAAAACACTCAGCTGCCATGCAGGCAGCGTGATTAGTTGATCGATTGGGCGGGAATCGCAAGCGTTCCGGAAGACGCGATTAGTCCACCTAATGTAGGTTGATTGATAGAGGCAACGATGGTCAAGTCCAGCAAGTCCGTTGATATCCTCTCTGCAAGTAGGCCAAGTGTCCGAATCATAGAGCAAAACATAACAAACACTAGCAGTGTGTATGCTCCCTGTTAGCGATAACCGAATGTATTTTCGACACCAAAGACGACGCGGTTTGGCAAAGGCAATTCCTGCCATTGCTATCCTCGCTGACATCTCATTAGCAATATTACAAGCTGATAGGATAGCGCCACCTAAGTAAGTGAAACTGTACAGTGACAAGCAGATGGAGAAGGTAGGAGTGGAAATGCCCCAATCTTGAAACAACACTTTGAACCTCGAAGGTACGAAGCGTGTCTCACGCAAACCAGTCTGATCACTCTCATGATCTGCCTGTCTTAGGCAGAGGAGCTGAGTAGCACAGTGTCACCCGCATACTCCAGATTGGTCGACCGAGCACCAGGTCGCAGCTCAACACCAGGTTCACCGGGATCCTCAAGCGCACCCTCCAGAATGTCGTGCATGACAAAAGTGAACAGGAAGGGGGAGATCGGACACCCCTGACGAACACCATTAGAAGCGATGAACGTCCGAGATAGTTGCCCATGAACCCTCACCCCGCTTGCACAGCAAGCATACAGTTATCTTAACAGACTCACCTATTTTTCTGGTACACCCTTGCGAAGAAGACACTTCCAGAGAACGTTGCAAGCAACTGAGAATGGCGTTTAGGTCTGAAAAGATCATGACCGTCAGAAGCCCATAAGAATGTCGATATCCCTAGGTCAGTTGTATGATGGAAATGTGATCAACGCACGATCAGTCGGATCGGAATCCTGCCTGTTATCCGCGTATCTGACTTTATCTAGGCACAGTGAACCGACGTAAAATGAGACAAGTGAATAACCTGGACGCAACAGACACTAGACCATTGCCTCTGTGGTTGTCACACAGATTCCGGGCGTCCTTTTGGAAAACGGGAATTACTGTTGAAAGGCACCAGTCGCGAGGTATCCCTTCAGTCTCCAAATCATATCGAGCGGCTTCGTCAGTTCTGATTTCAACCTATCTCCGTCATCCTGAAAAAGGAGGTCTGTTCCAGAAGCCTTGTTAGGCTTCAATAGCATAAATTCCAGGACCACTTCCGCCTTCGACAAAAGGCCGTCCGGAACGCACTAACTGACCATTCTCGTCACGTCGTCTACACGGTCTGTTTGAAGCTAGCTGACCTGCTCTTCAAAATGTTTAGCCCATCTGTCAATTCGATGCGATTGACTGGTGACAAGTGAACCATCTTTCCCACATATGGTCTCACACCAACTCAACGACCAGTACTACCTCGGATCAGGGAAGAAAAACCTTTTGCTATTACTAGGTGAAATGGCTCATTTCATCTCCCTTGACTGGTCGGCCAAGTGGTGCTCACCGTCTTTGCTCAAGCTTTTGGTCAGTTCGTGTTCAAGCCCTCGACACAGTAGTCATCTTATTCAGATCTAGTCGGAATCGGACGATGCTTGTTCGTAAGGTTCATCGACGGACGGACAACCAGTTCTGTCACAAGCGAATAGCTCCTTCATAACACACCTCCTCACAGCATGTTTTCATAGCTTCGGCGATTTGTTCCCAGCGTTTGTCACGATTCCTCGCCTGGCTCAAACTGGGCAACTTGTTCACAAACACTTCCTGGTAGGCGTTCTTCACATTCTCCTCACTCGAATGCCAGTTGAGGATCCTGCAGTTTCGAACGTATGACCTCTGGGCAAGTGAGAAAACAAGACGGTCACACACAACGGCATGGTCCGAGTTCAGATGTTTGCTCGAAAAGGCACAACGGTCTTTATCAGAGTGTTGCCACCTGTAACTGACTGCTGTATGATCGGGCTGTGTCCACGGTTGGAAAGCACACGGGGTTCTCTATGTAACACAATGCCTCTTCCTGTGTTGGAATGCGATGCTGAAAATATGGAGACCGTAGGATGCGCTCAGCTGCAGCAATCTTTCGCCAATGTCAGTGCGTTGGGCACGGACACCAAACATACCTCCCAACCACCTCTTTGAAAAAAGACGACCAAACTGAACATCCACATCACTCGCTAGTATGATGATGCCTGAGTGTTTAGTTTGCCTCAGAAGGTCAATGATGGCTTCATAGAACGCACCTTTTGCGGCACCCGAACAGCTGTCCGTCGGAGCGTACATCGAAATAATGAATAGACAACGTTTTGCTGATTTGCGTCGACAGACTTCAGTCAGTGTATTGGGTCTGACAGCGCATAAGCGACTGTTCACTGGGATCCAATCGATCAAACATTGCTCTGCTCTGGAAGTCATTGCGATTTCCACTCCAGCTTGACCACGAGATTCAGTTTCAGCGTCACCAAAAACCCTGAGAGAGAAGCGCTTACATCGACAGTTATCTATAGGTAAGCTTATGTAGATAACGGTGTTAGAGTCGTAGACTCACGTCTTCGACACGCAGCACTCATCAAACTCAAGACTGGAAAGAGTACTTGCCAGAGCAGCCTGCAGACCGACTTCTTGGAGGGTGCGGACATTGAAGGCCTGAATGTTTACCAATTGTCTTGACCTCAGAAAACAATTATTGCCCGGAGGCACGTGGAAAGCAGAAAACTTGGGGGCAAAATAGGAGTAAGTTGTGATGAGTGAATAATGTCACTGTCAGGAAAACGATAACTTTTGATACTTCCTAGTCGTTAATGCTGCAGAAGGCGGTTGACATCAGGGACCCCACCTTGGGTCTGACTCAAAAACCTGACCCGCGTGACAACAGGATACAGGGTTTCTTGAGGGACCCTACACAGAGCCAATGATTCAGGAGTCTGACTCGCTTAATTGATTGTCCTGTCCCATACATCTCTACCACATATCCAAGCCAAAACAGCTTAAAGCAGCCTCTGCTACTAAGAAAATGGTGGACCTAACTTCAACCGTCTGAGCTAAATCCCGGAACACTCAGATCTATCGCGGCCAATCACGTACCTAGCGAGATTCCGACGGAGTTCTTTACATCACGTCACCCTCAGTGTTTTCTGTAAGCCACCCTAGCGGTACACACACCATGACTTTGCCTAGGGAAGAAACCGAACATTCTAGTAATGCCGTAGACCTACACGGTTACGGTATCAACAGCACGAATGCGGCTTCATGTGACTTCTCGAATGAGGACCACATGTCTCCCAGGCTGACTGGGTCTCTGAAAAACCACCAGGGCCGACCACGCGGCCTAAGTTGTCCCATAAACTGCTAGTTAGCTTGCTGAAATCCTAAATATGATGAAGTTCAAATACCACCACGATTTACCATGGGAAGCTGTTTTAATAATCATTATTTGAAAACTGGAACGCACTGATTACTTCACCGTCCTACCGATGCCAAAACATTTAACTCCGGTGGCAGATTCTGATTCCAGAAGTCAACTTACACACTCACAACAGTACACTTTATTTTTTAAGTTAATCCTAGCATTACTTTATCCGTTGATGTTTATCGCTAACCCCAAACTTCATTTGGCTTCAAGAAATTCAAAATTTGTGGCAAACAATTAAAATGTAGTGAAGTTACAAAATTTCTCCCTTAAAAATCTATCTAAATCAAAAGAACGTGTTACATAATCTATAGTCTAATCTAACTTAGGGAACCGGTAAGCTTCCACTGCACTGAAAACACCTGTGTAACTGGTCGCAAGTCCTTAGACGTACATGCAATAAACGTGGTAAGCGATAAGTGCAGTATATATATGTATATATAATGATTATTTTTCGAAAAACTCACTGGATAACCCGTTGCTAGATAAAGAGAATTATGGGGTACAGATAGCCGTAGAAATAAGAAATGAGTGTATGTGACGAAGTTTCAATCGCAGGGTACAAGTGAAATAGTGTCGCCGAATAGAATTTTAAACAGAAATCACGAGAAGCGGTCTAATAGAGAATTCGCGTGCATCCAGTACAAAAATAAACAACCCGAAGGCAGAGCTGATATATGTGTATAACTAACAAAAAAGTGTATTTATGCAATCCAGCAAATGAAGACGTAAATTGTCGAGCAGCCAGTAGGAACGTATAACTAGTCAGACTGAACAGGCTAGTCATTTGTCAGGACACTGTTATCCACTGCATTTACAGACCAAGCAGACAAGAAACGAAGGTGAGTCAAATTCTGAGAGAACAAAGTCAAACCTGCCTTTACTACATGGGGCTAAATATTGTTCTTGCAAATAACGAGGTAACCGGCCTACTGAACGTGTCACAATTTTTAGCTAAACCAACATACGCTTAGGATCGATAGAAAGTCTCCACAACGGAAAGCTTCCACGAAAGAAATTAATAGCATACAAACGTCCGTGAAGCACTGAGCCAAGACATCTACTTTAGACAATTCAATCGCACAGTCTCATTGTATTGATAAAAACACCGTGTAGTGAATGCATGAGTCAGCATTGAGGTTTTCGAACCTAAACCAAGTAGTGGTATCACTGGATTAGCAACAACCACATTCTGCGTTGCTCGCGTCATCATAGTTAGGTCACAAGAAACGTACAGGCTGGTTAATGAGATCAATGTTCCAACGACTGACCATTGATCAAAGCTGAGATTAATATTTTCCGGGAGGAGAGCTGAGTGACAGTGAAACTATTGTGATCGTGAAGGGTACTTTGACTTGATCGCTGCTAAACATCGACTACACGATATTTGAGGTTACACAACCACTATTTTGCACAGCCAACGTCTCACTACACCGGCTGGTAATAGTGAATCATCAGTTTTTTGGTGACATTCTGTACAATACACACACACGTTCTCAACCACCACTCACAGTTTCCAAGCTACCTGGCATTGAGGACTTTTCTTTAAATTTCGCTCGTTCGACCCGTGTCATACTACTAAGAAGAGTCAGATGTATAGGAAAAATGCATAACCATGGTTAAGCAGTGCGAAAGACATCCAGTTACGCATGGACACTTAGAAGTGGGAACCCTAAAAAAAGTATCCGTAACAGAAGATTGACTGTTCTTAAGAGTAGGACAGAATCGATGTTACGTATAAATATGGTTATTTCACGGCCTCTGCGATAACCTTTAAACAGTAAGACAAGACTCAACACACAAAGGCAACATTTCGGTTTGATCCAAAAGAAAGCAATGATAAATTCGTCTTAACGACGTCGCAAATTAAGTAGTCGGGCATGAATTTGTGTTGGTTAATCGACGTTCACCAACGTGTTGCAAGGCTCAGATGTTGGATAGCAAGGAATCATCCATTTGGCAAGAAGTATGCTATCAAGCAAGTAGAGTGAAAGTTTTGTATGGAACGCTCACCATGTCTAATTGTTGAGATATGCTTGAGGCCAATTGAGGACTCATAGTTTGACAAAATGTAAGCGATCCGAGTTGTATAAAGAGAAGAATTTTGACCAACTGGTCTAGAATAGAAATTTCTTCAGTTGACTAATTTTAGCTTCGACCTACTAGACAGCGAGCTTCCTGTGCGTCACCTGGGTCAGTCGTTGTATGATTTAACTATAACTATAGGCTTATGACTGATTCCCTTTAGTCCGGGATTTAAGTCTTCTTAACGGCTCGATAGCTACACCAATGAATCGACCCAAAACAATCGAACAAGATAGTCCGTTAGAGTACAATACCGGATCATAGTCCAGGATATCAACACTAGACCGTAACAGTGATCTGAAGCCAAACAAATAACTAACGGAACATCAGTTAAAATGAAAATTGCATGATAAATAAATGTTTTAAACGAGCAGGACGAATCAATGAATAAAATACCACCGGGAATCTCGATGATTTTTTTATTCGAGTTAAAAAAGCCTGTTGTCATCGTAAACGAAAGTGATCGAGTCGGAGCGGTCTGCCGTTCAAGGGGTCGAAAAAGGCCCAATCGCCACATTCTAGATAACTTCCCGGAACAAATTCAGCTCAGTTGTGATCGATCGTCAATGATAAAAGCACTGATATGGACAAATCAGAGTGTAAAACACCGAACACCTGGGTGGCGAAGAGTGCAAGTAGTACACTGTACTACCGTAACATAGCGTAAGTCTGGGGGTACAAATAATGAACCACGTGGTCAGTACGCGTTGGGGTCACCACGGCAGTGGGACTGCGTGATAGCATCATCCGAAGAGGTCTGCCTAAACGCCAGGTTCCAACGACCGTTACATTCTGATTATTTTATTCCTGGAGGATTACAGATTAGCAGTTGCAGTTAAAGGTATGTACTGGACAGGTGAACACAAACGCAACTGTCATTTCTTAACGAAGTAAGACAGCTAGAACTAAAGCCAAACCAGAAAGTAGCTATCAACTGTAAGCTGAATTCAAACGGTAACACCTGTAAGTCGGGAATATCAATCAGTTATTCGAAAAATTGTTCATCAGGCCAATTACACCACCGTGACTGAGGAGTCCAGGTGGCGGAGTGAATAATTCGAGCTCGTGGACAACTATGAAGTGTCTTCTCAAAACGGTCGGTTGGAGACAGTACCACCAACTCGTGAATATGTGCAGCCAAATATTCGCATATGACAATAGTTCAGACAGATTTGGTGAAAAAAACAAGTGGAGGTGAAGTCAACGCTTCGCTGACTTAGGGTACAGTGTGGAGCCGATCCGAAGAATCGTACACATTACGGTTGACCCCCAACAAACTATTACCCAAAATGAAGCGGATTGGTAAAAAACATCTGAAAACGCGACGAAATCAAAATGCAGTCAAATTGAGAATGGGTGCTTATTTTATCCGGCATTTGTTCCGGAAAGCAGTTGATATTCTAGTGTAAGGAAAGTTCACATTTCGAGTACGAAACCAGTGCACACTTCCACTGGAATTACGACTCATTCAGCTGCTGATTAGTCCGATGGACCTCGATGGCGTGAGAAGCAGTGCAACGATTTACTCGTAATTCAAAAATAAGCAACCAAACGAACAAAACAGACGAGGTTATCAACACCCTATGTGGAACAATAAACGGAATGGAGCTAACAAAAACTGGTGCAACTGATTACATAATGAGCTCACAACAATAGCGTACACGTAGCAACATACGCAAATTTAGTGAACTGGCGATATGAACGGTCGCTGTGGCTTGACAATCACCGTGTTCAACGCGTAACATACTAAACACGACCATGAGTGCATACTCGTATATGAAAAGGTGTATAAACTGTTTAGCAATAGCAAAAGAATGGATAATAGCACTAAACAGACAGACAAAACAAAACGATGGAACAATAAAAACAATGGGACCGCAACAAACAAAACAAATACTCTCGTTGATTTTACACACACACACAAACATACTGTTTAGAAAACAGAATCATCAATTAGAACAAACTGGTACTCAAGACGCTGCCATTCGAATAACACATTCTTCAAGGTGGTATGATTTTGAATACGCGTCATGCAAACTGCATCTAGTCGTATCACACGTGACAACCAGACATGAAAGTAAACGTCAACACACTAAACGAGCTGTGCCAGATATTCAAAGGTAACCATGCGCTGCGTGGTAGCCATGGTTTCGTTGACCGCTTATATGTGCACCATGTATAAAGACTAAGAGAACGAAAATATGCCACAAAGGGTGAAAATTGGTAAAACAACACTAAGCGCAATAACTACAAATAGCGTCAACTCAGACAGACACACTGTCATCTCGGATAGTGTTTCTACCGCGTGATCTGAATGATCACAAAGACCCCAAACGATATGACGACAACCAACCACTTTGCTCAATGGAACTGTCGTGACCACGTCGCTTCACGGCTTCGGCGCGGTTTTACCTAAGGGCTGGTGATCACACTACATAACGCCCAGTGTGGTAAGAACACAGGTGATGTGCAAAGAATGCAGGCTGTGCAACATGATGAGTTGACCAGCTGCTCACGGAGCCTGAAATACGCGAACAGCCACGCTGATCAGGTCAAACGATATGGGTTAATTGGTTGTGACGATGGCCAGACGCGGCAAATTTGCTAATATCTATCATGGACAGGTCGCTATTATACCATTAAGGAAAGGAGAACAAGCAGTCATTTTGTATCCTTCCTTTCAGCGACAACCGGATGCCTTTTTAATATCACAGATTGATGAAGGCTATAGGCACCTTTCGTAGCCTTGTTGGTATCTCATCGACAATGTTGACGACACAGTGCTACCGAAGTGTACGGAACTGTTCACAGTGACAATGGAGATGTTTTCGCTTCGAGGCAACACCTTGAAGGTGCGTTCCATTCAAATCGGCCCGGTCACCACGGTCTGCGTGTCATCGGTAGAGAGGCTGAGAAGGACAATGTCGTCCGCATACCTGAAGTCGGTCATTCTAGTACGTATCTGACTTTCTTTGGGTTTAGTGAGCTGGTTTAACGTACATACTACTGACGAGTGGTAATGTTGTGATCGCAAAAGACGCTTGATCTGCGAAGTCGTTTATTGCACCAACTCTCGTACAGATTACATTAAAACATAGGACCACGAACACGTACACTCATTTGCACGAGTGACATGCATTCACACACATTGGGTAGCAGTAAGTTGTCATTCGCCTTGATGGCACTTCCCCCATAGTGCGTACACACTATTCTGATAGTCATTTATGGTCCATTGTCTTCCTGGCGTTGAGGCTTGCTCTTTAGTTCCCGAATGTACGTACTGTACTACTCATAAACGAGACTGCCTGTTATACAACAGTGGGAGATTTTGGATTTACAAACATTAAGCGTCAGTCGCAACTGGTTCTAACAAGGATATGCACTACTGACGACCTCTAATAAGAGCGAAACGCGAGTCCAGTGCTACCTTTTGACTGGTAAGTCTATGGAGAAGCGAACGCTACGATCAATTGCAAGTGACGTTCAATCAATGTACGGATATGTATATACATAATTGGATGTTAAAGATGAATGTCGAGTGGTAGGCATCTGTTGTGACGTTTCAAATGTACACATATTAGGATTCGTTGTATATTTAGCGCTTCCTCGAATGACTCGAGACAATCGGGAACTGAATGTTTCAGAAAACGTAGGAAAAGGGTTCGAAAGGAAAAAAATACGGTTTTAGAAAACCCAGTTATAACGTGGAATTGCTTGTCAGGGCATTGTATAGTGCAGCCACTTTAGCTAACTGGAATAACTAAAATTTCATTACTGGTGTGAACGGAAAGCAGTCATATAAGCCACGGGACTAAAAGATGCAACCACAAGATGTCTGGAAGAATGAGAGCTTGAAGGAGGCTGCGATTAAAGTACGGAATCACAAGCACACATTGGGATTCTGCATGCAAGCTCTATACCGCATTAGAACAGCTATAGAGTTTCACAGTACAAACACAAAAATTGGTGGGATAAATTCATCACATGTGAGACAACCAACAAAATACTGCCAAAAGGAACAGACCTGTGATCGGTACACGTTCAATAAACGCGTACAACTAACATGCTTGACCTAATCCAGTGTATTTTACACATAACAAATGGTGTTAGGGCAGTCGACAATCATACGATCGACAATCACAAACACTTGTGTTAGTACCAAAGGTCAAATACAACAGGTATGTATGTATGTGTGTGTGTACGGACTTCCACGTTGCCGATAAGTGAACAGAAGGTGACAAGATTTGTGTTTGTCAGTAAAATTTTTACTATCATACAAAGCCCAGAAGGAGAATTAGTCTAGTCAAATCCAAAAACAAATAAGACTGACAAGGCCATTTTCATTCAGTAGTGAACACGGCGGTAGTTGTGAGTAGAAACGGGAAGAATGAATTAAAATATAAATGAAGAGCTGACATCGTCTTGTAAGTAAAGATGGAACGAACAGTAACAGAATTTATTATGTAAGGGAATCGCTGAATGTTCTGTATCTATTCCGTGGTAATTGTTTGAACTAAGTTTAGTGCAGAATACCTGGATGAGATAAAGTTCAGAACAGAACCGACTAGAAACGCGCGTACAGGTTTTTGTGAGATAAGTTGCGCAGAAGTAATTCGATCAAGGGGTATACATAAAAATGCTACCATATGCTGAGGGCGGTTAATCATCAAAACGACTGATACTGGGAACTACGACGATTGGTTTCGTTTCCGCATCTTCCAAACGGATAACCCTGAGAGTATTGGTGGATCCTGAGCCAGCCTTCCAACCGGTTACGATGATAACAAAACTGCCTGGTGTGAGATACGATCGTTTTCGACCGTACTCAATAGCAAAATGAATGCGACGGTCCATGTCTTCATCCCACTCAGCAATACGCGGTTCTGTGACAAAAACGAAAACCAATATAAGCTTTATGCAAATCAAAATGTATAAAGAAAGTGGTTTTATATTAGCTACAAAATAGGACACTTGGCACTGCATTTAGAAAAGCACATACACCTTTATGCATCTTAAGTTTTGTGAAGCTAAACTGAATAACAAGAAGTCAAACATATTTGAACACCCACGAACTCACAAACAATCTGTCAAATCTTGGGTAATGAAGGTTGACACAAATTTGCAGCAACATAACGTGCTTCGCAGAGAATCAGTTTAACTAAAAGCACCACTGCAAATTGATGTATACGAAATGTTCCTCCCGATAGATAATGTCAGCCACCGACGTGCAGCACACCCTCTTTTTAGAAGACACCTTCAGCGGACAGAAAACACGATCTAGCGATTAGGATCCCCACTACTTGTAAGTGGTTCGTGATAATTGCATCTCCCAATGACAGTATTTGGTGAGGTAGACAAACCAGCTTGTATCGGGCAACGTGACCAAAATGTGAGGAAATACTCCAATCAAATAAGGTGCTATCCGGTATACGTGGCTCCCCAATTAAATGTTTAAGACCCAAAGAGTGGACAAGAAGTAACAATCAGAATTAAACACATGAATTATAAGTAAAACTGGGATATGCACTCGGCGTCTCCTGCTAAATCATTGAGTACATTGGGTGCGATGGGGACAGAAGTGATACCTTCGTGGCAGTCACACAGATATCAGATCCACCTCATGAAAATGGAGATTGTCAATAAACACCCATCGCTATGTATCTCTTTAGTTGTCCAAATCAGATGAGAGATCATTCTCGGTCTTTGCACCAACCTATCGCTGCCGTAACTGAGAGGGGAAGACCCTGGAACTTTGCTAGTTAAAGCCCTACAACCACTTCTGCTTCTGACAGTACAGATTAACTAGCCAGGCGAGTTTTACTGTATGATCCAGTTCAGATCAGTGAGAGATGAACCATACCTCGTAGACACGGTCTCACGAATAGCACCGTGATCATCAGTTAGTCGTGTACCAAACGGCAGGATTCGTTCCGTCCTTTGATCGTCGGCGCTGACAAACTGTAATCCATACACTTAGTCTCACACTGCATAATCGACAATTTACTTGTATCCTTTTTGGCAAGAATTCCACCGTTTGGAACTTAGCGTGATCTTCACTTCAACTTCATTACAAAATTGACTTTTGGCGGCATTGGAGACAGTATTGGAGAAGCGGTTCACTCGACAGCTAAGAAGATTGTGGATCTGCACTTCAGCGATACATCACACATCGAACTCCAGATCACTGATAACACATACAAAAGAGGCTTGCCGACCAAATCATCGGACATTTTGAGGAATAAAAGTTGCCTGGGTTTTAAAAGCGATCAACCGATGGAAGGCGGGTGGAAAATCCCAACCAAAGCTCTATTCCAAAAAGTTTATCCGTAATAAAGCAGAACATCTAGATCAAATCTCTGTTCTGCGAATGGTTCTGTAATACCGGCATCTGTATAAGAAATTGACGTTCGTAGTATTTTTAGGCGTAAAAGTCATTTTCGATCCCAGTAGTTATGAAACACTCTGGCGCAACCTCATTCAAAAAGTAGTCTCAGGGATGTATGCGATTCCACCAAGATCACCACAAGTTCACTCTCCAAGCGATCAGGGAGTATAAGGGTAACGGCATGCCGTGCACCTGGCTGATGTTTTGAAAAGAGCAAAACCATGAGGGCTGGGCGGCACTAAGCAAGCCTAAATTATTGGAAAAACTATTTTTCTCACAGAGAAACACTAATGTTCGGCGCTCACTTTCAGGTGACAGTCGGGCTGCGTTTTGATTGGGCTGTTCGTTATTACTTTCCATGACCTTGATTTAAGCAATTCAGTTGATTAACCAACTGACCAACCAACGCTGAAACAAACTCTTTCGATCACCAACCTTTTACGAGATAATTCGACGCAGCAGCTGATCACTGCTTTAACTGGCTGGTGCTGAGCAAACCCAATTCTACTCACAAAAGCTTGTGCGTGAACTTCCATTGACCATATATTCTCCAATTAGGAGACCGTTCCAGTTCAATCTCGGTACAGCTCCGAGTGTCCACAACCCCGAGTGCTACTCGTCTTGTTCATCTTTATCATGAAAACATTTTAGGTGTTTCGAGCATTTAGTAAGCCTGCCACTGCGCAGTTTCTACCCAATGCTACGTTGAACAATGTAGAGTAAGTGGATGACATCAAGTTATTTAGTGCCTCGGTCGAAAACAAAACGACCCCACTTGCTTCAGTGGGTTAGACTTTGCGTTTTCAAGGAGTAACTTCAGGGATGGATTGTTTCGATCCTGCATGGTAAGTAGGCCGATTGAGACAGACTCGCTTCACCTACTTGGACAGCACCAGCCCGTCAGGTTTGAACATTGCTGAGGAGATATCGAAGTGAACAACAAGCGTACTTTTTGCTTTAGGCAACCTGCTCCATCAACACAGTCGAAAAAAAACGTTCTGTTCCGGCAAAAAGGGATTAAGCATAACACATGTATGCAGTCTAATTTACTCTATGGCGTGACAATGGGTTGCCCGTCAGAATAGTGTTAACAGACTAGTTGCATTTGTGAATCGGTGACTCAGTCAATTAATTCACATCAAGTAAAACGATCGTGTGGGCAACGTGGTCACTTGTCAGTGCATATTTCCAAAATTAAGATACGCAATCAGTTGGTCGAAGAAAAAGAAGAACACAGTCCGTGATGGTTAGACACACATACTCCATATAACACGCGAGTGTTTCTCTCATTAGACATTTGTCATAGAGACCGTGATATGGGCAGATAAAGATAATGTCCAGTGAAAGAAGTGAGTAGGTGTCACGTGTTTTGTTGGCGACTTAGTGATCATACAAATCACAGGTTAGAAACTCTACTCGATATGACAACGTGTCACAGTCGATGGCGTACTAAAATCAACACTATGACTGATTTGTAAAATCCATCAGCCTTTGGAAGAATTTCTTCTCAACAATATTCTTCGTCAATGTTGTAGTAATCGGCGGCTCGTATAACAGTGCCACTGGCTAGGTTTGAGACCGTGTAGACAGATGTTTGACTCTAAAGATCTTCATGAACTCCGTTGTGTTCAGGCAGATAAAAACCGCTTGTGTCAATTACCATTCAACTGTAGATAAGAAATTCGGCGTAAATATAGCATCTTGTTTAAATTACACAATCTCACCGCCCACAGGCCTGATAACAGATTGCTATTTGTAACACCGACAGATCACACGGCTTTCCAACCTGCAGTGGTGTTGTCAATGACCGTAATGATTCTTAATCCTGACTTTATCATACGGTAAACAGCAAAGGTTCCCAAGTCAAGCTAATATCACCTTCCGGGAACATGAGGAGATAAGGGATGGAGATCAAAAGGGAGAGGTTGACAGAGGAACACTTCACATTTACGAAAATACAGAACTAAGATTGCTTCTCGATGATGCTCAGCACCCAGACGTCTTATCACGCAGTGGGGAACTTCAGTATGCACATTAATCACGCTACACTCCCTTGATGATTGGCTATCATGTGTTCTTGTTCATATAAGGATCCGCGACAGATCAATGTTAACGAAACAGACCGCCAATCATCTGACAGGGGGTTTGAGCGCCAGTTACCGCAGACACGTCTGGGTTTCAGTGTGGCAGTACCAAGATCACGTGACCTAGCAGCAAGCATCCAGTGGTGTAAACAGCGGGCATAATCGCACTGATCCTCCCGTGTAGCTAGAACACACGCCGCATTCAGCGGCTGAAATCGACATACTGATCACCAACGCGGATAACAAGAGATGGTCATAACGTCAGAAAGCCAGCTGATTGCCATAAGGCCTGTCTGCTGTTCCGTACACACTTGGTCAGAGTAGACTGCTAGTGACCAATAAACTTATTTACTCATGATCCGGACTGTCATGGATGCACACGCGCGCCATTTTACCGGCTTACCTACACTCAGGCTGCCGAATGGATAGTACTTAAGACACGTTGTGTCATGTGTCAAACGAATGTAATCAGACTGTGTAAACCTAACAAGCAGCGTGCAGCCACTGGTTGGACCATCAACAAGACAGTAATCAGTGTGCATCGATCAAGAGTTCATGACCGAAGACACGACTGGCATGGATCACGCTTTGCAAACGATGAGCATCTTATGCCTTTCATGTGCCCACTGAGATTACATCCGAACGGATTCAACACCAGTGACTATAAACATATTCGCATACGACAAACTAGATTTAATGATGCATACCTTAGTGAGACTTATTCTGGGTAGCCTGAATGGTATGACAAATATGTCAACAATTGTTCAACCGTCTAACTCTCGTGAATCACATGAAACCGGGTCCTACAACATGGCTATTTTAGTAAACGAAACTGTGGAACACAATAACGGAACAATTGTAAATCGCTTTCAACATTATCAAGAAAAGCCAACAGATGGTCACCCCGCAAAATCGGTCCACTAGTGCGATTTCAATATCAATTAGAAAGCAGCAACGGAGACTCGCAAAGATGCAATCAAACCGGCAAATCGTACCGGATTTCGCTTTCATTCGAACTTATCGAGTAGTGTGATGTTTTGAACAGAAATTAAACAGGGAATCTCCGTGTTACCAGCTAAAATCCTGAGCACCACAGAATCAATTGTGACCAGCGTAAAGGATAAGCGATTCATGGGAAGACTACATAGTATAACAGTTTGAAGGGCTAACACACATTGGAATCCATTTTGGACACTTCAGACTGGGGGACAGAGTAGTCAAAGTTCAATAAGACTGGTTTGGAAAGTCAACAATTGTAACAGTGGATGTGACGAAATGCTAGAATGGAACGAAAGAAAAACCAGGATGGGAAAAATAAACTTAACTACAACTTAGCAAACACAGCATTCCATCATGCAGTAGATAGCGGCTGACTAGAACCAATTCCAAAAGGTCGAACACAGCCTGATCCCACTGAAAAGATTTTGATCGGCAACTTATCTGAATATCCGCACTGTTTTCCTGATTGTACATTTCAAGCATGCGTAGGAAACGGGTCAATGGTGACGTTATCAAAAAATTGGTAGAATAGGCACACGCAGATATTGAATGAGCGCTACCTACAATCGAGTGGTTTATTTGATACTGTAACCCCGGCACGTTACGGCGAAGGTGATGAGCATGGTCAGACAAAAGTAAATTTTCTAACGAATTGCGCCACCGACGGAGGATCCTGTACAGCAAAATCAGGTTGCCAATAACATGTCAATAAAAAGTGGAGAACCGTCTCAATGTGGATTACCCGTCTGAGGACGATGGTACAAATTGATATCAAACATTTACATTGATCTGTATGAAGATAGCCTACTCCGGGTTGTCAGTGTGCTACATCCATAAAGTAAACGCTATTCAAGTGGTCGTGTCGGTAAAATTGAAGGGGCGAATATGCGAGTAAAAAAGGCATCAATAAATTTAAAAACGCTTACCACCGTAGTAAAGTGGGTGCACACCACGGTAGAGGTTCAATTGACGAGCAGTGAGGGCGTGACGGGTCACGGTGAAGATTGGGCAGCGCGGACGATGTCGGGCAATCAATTGCGAAGATCTACGGCAAACCAAGAGATTGATAGTATACATTAAGTCTCAGTTCATACTATACATAAAGAAGCGTATGCCACCCGAGAAATAAGTCAGAATTTGTTTCAGTGAAAAAAGAAAGAACAGTCCGCAGATTCGCATACAGTCAATGTTACTGACGAAGTCAGGCGATGTTATAACGATAACTTAAGCAGTTTCACACGTCTGCCAGACGTGGGGCACTTTGAACAGTGGAACCAAAAACTATAGACTAGGTTCAATGATTCTGTACATGAATTTTTACAACTGGATAACACAGAACACGTACGATAAAGCAAACATCACCTAAGAGCATACATATACGTGTGTGTGTGTGTGTGTGTGTGTGTGGCGAACGTGCTACATACAGTAGAAGGAGCGGGGTTGATTTGAGAGGTCCCATCCGGAATATTTGGTGCAAAAACCTGACCCTCAAGGCAGCGAGTCGAAGCAAGGGGTTCTGAGCCCGTTGGCAGCCAGTACTTCGTGGTAACGTTTGTGCGTCATTCGGATGGACTCCGTCCATCCGTGGTGCCCTATACATCCTGCATGAGGGTGTGGCAGGAGTAACCCAAATGTTCAAGGGTTTGCCGAAGAGGGCGGATCTTGTGTAGATCTGCTGAGCCAGGAAGTCCAAGACCAATAAGAGTGTTGCGAAGTTTGCCTTCTTTTGCCGAGGAGTGGTAATTGAATTGATCCACATATCCTTCGAGTGCGGTTCAGTCATTCAAGATACCCAGTACTCCTTCGCACCCGTTAGAACCGGTGAACAGTACGGCGATTCGTACGTTTCCCCCGGGACACATCCGCACGCCATACGGAAAATATGCCAGACGTAGGACAAACTGTTCCATAGTCCATGTGTTCCCTTGGGAAGTTGAAACTATTTTGAGGCAGTACATGCGATGTTGAAGGACCGCCAAAAGCTTTGCTGTACTCAATCGGAGAACCGGATGCCAACGGTGAATTCATCACACTCTAGCAATGCTACCGCCGCTTGTCCGCAAATGCTTGTTCCCCAGAAAAGCCCTGCTCATTTCGCAGTGAACCCTCACGTGAAAAGTCGTTCCCAAATCTGCAGCACAGAGTTGTGCCCGATGGTAATCCCCTAGCCATCCCGGTCGTACGACTTAGATGTTTTGTGATTTCCTACATTAAGCCAAACTGGCATATTACTAGGAATATTTTTTCCAAACATCTACTTTGCAACACGGTTGTATAAATGCATACAACATGAATGTCTAATGCAGATACAATATTTTCAATGCTGAACACCTGGCCAGTTTAGACACTTCAGGGGGCAAACTGAACTAGATTACAAAATTGGCAACTAGTTCTTCCAGCGGAAAATATAACAGTAACCTGGCTTCATGAAACGTTAAAGCTGGCTAAGATGCAGACAGACTCCATCGACGTGTTCGGTCGAACACACATCCAGATGCTCTCTGGATTGGCCACAGTAGCCAGACAAACAACCAAGTTTTGTAGTGTCCATTACATGAGGTGTTTGTCAGCATAAGAATAATTGGATACTGTTAACCTGTCCAAACCTAGACGACAGGGACATTCAAAATGGCCAGAGAGCTCGAATTCGTCGTCATATGGCCCGTGGTCTATGTCTGCACCGCTAAGCTTTCTCAAGTTGCCGGGTAACGACATTAGACTCGAAGTTTTCTTTTACATGAATATCGGCACGATTAAAAAAATTAGTGTCCACGACACGAAAAAGAGGAACCTTACAACTGATCCAATACTAGGGATGGCATCAGAAACGAACGGATATTTCAGTGTTGCAAACGTAAACAATAATACGTAATAATATGCTATGTTCATCTTCGAGAACGATATCCGGATTAAAGGTTACAAATCAGTCAGACCACATAACGAAAGCCATCTCTTTAGATAGACCTAAACAGTAGCGACGAGCAATTCAGTTGGCGAGAAGTTAGGGAAAACGTAATGATACAAACCGACGAAGTAAGGGGACCTGAACGCAACCTACTTCCCAGACGTGGTAATCACAATGATAGCTGAGGCATTGCAACGATTGGCTGCTTCGACCGCAGCGATAGCCGTCGTGTGAGTCATTCCTGTGGAGCCACCCAGTGCCGTTTTCAGGTCTTCGAACATTTGTCCGTGGAACATGGCTGATTCGGCCTGCAAGCAGATTCGATGCATTGTTTGAACAGTTTCCAAGGGATATAAACCTTTGGCAGTTTCACCTAGTGGGATAGAGAAACCGAAATGAACATACATATAGGTTTTGCGAAACGCAATGAATACATTTTAATTAGCCAAAAGAAGCAGTACGCAGAGTTGGTCATTCAACTGCTTCAAGTTGGTATTTGAAACACCGATTATAAGGAGCTGTTAGTGCTTTTATTCGCTTAGTTTACCCTCTCTGCAAGAAAACTGTTGCACAGGCTGGGAAACAAATCATTCGCGCAGTGCCTCTGCTTCCGCTCACATCCAATGGCTCGGTCACTCGACACTTCTACGTTTTCTGGTTGAAGATACCTGCGCAAGTCTCTTCAATCTATGTATCCATGTCAATGTAAGCTGACCCAGGAAGTTGCTCTGGTAGTGCCTTATACACACTGAGTGACACAATACCAAGCTGGATTGCATGGAGTAGAAATGACCGTTGACGGTATATCATTGAAGAACGGTGAACAGCGGTATCACTAACGTGATGCTCTCATCACGCGCGCATGCAATGTTACGAAGACATCCATGGTACAACAGAAATAACTCAAGGATGTAACAGTACAGCCGAGTACACCAGTCCTGATATCATCCCTGCAGAAAATGTTAACTTGAATAAGAAAATCAGAAGACACAAATTACGATGCGAATTCACTTACTACACACTCGTCAGCCGTAGAATTGTTTGATATAAAGACGAAAACAATATCGCGTGAGCGAAAAGAATAAAACGCATGGTTAGAGTAACGCTCACAAACTGACCTACCACAGGCGGTTGCTAATGAGCGCATAAGGCCTGCTGCCGAAGGCTAATCACAGTAAAACCTGACAACGCCTCACAAACCGAGCAACGAGTGTCAAGACAGCAAAAGCTGATGCAGCGTTAGCATTGTAACAAACAAGTACCTTACGATACGTTCCCATGGGGTATCATTCAATGGCGTGTGCGCCAACACACGCCAGCCACGTTAACATGCTCTCCGGTTCAGGTTTCATGCGTTCCCTCAACTGGCGAATATTTCCGAAGTCCTAGAAAAACTGACAGACGTAACGAACGAGACGCAGATGGCTCTCAGTCATGTAATGTGAAAATGGTTTGGTAATACGACTGGTACGTAATCCAAGTCTACAAATTGGAGAAAGTCGCCGAACAGTTTGTTCACAGCATGAGGAAAGACGATAACGGCCTAATCCCCCCAACGAAAGGTAGGCTCGAACGAGAATCCCAAATCGTCACGGAACACACTATCTTAGGTTGTTGTTTTCAAAATAAACAAATGACAACCTGTACGAAGCTTTTCAGACGAAGACAAAATTCCTCCAGGCCTATTTTCCGACCTCGTTGTGTCCCACACCCTAGTGGCATTGCCCCCATGTCTGTCCCTAACAATGAACAGGCGTTCCGTGCGTTCTTTGTTCTATACACCTCGTCAGCTTACTGGGTGCATTATTCAGGGCCATTAATAGTCATATGATTCAGCATCCGGTTGAGTGTCAGATTTTCACGAGACAATAATCGTCTTTTGTTGTTCCAGTTCACGTCCAATTTTGTGTTGTGTCGATGTATTATCGCTGTCTAGCCAAGAATCAGAACAAAATGGTTTGTGCGTATTTATGCATTAATCATTGTAACCACCAGAGTACTCAGTGATGCTAAAAACAATCTTCATTTTGGGGCTTAGTTCTGTCGCGTACTGAACTACCCAATCGAAGGAAATCAGAACAGGAACCTGAGTGGAACTAAGCAATCTCAATTTATTGGAAAGACAGAAACATTTTATGGGGGAACAGCAGTATTTACGACTACTATTAAGCGATAGTCGTCCCCACGTTTGGATTGGCCAGTTTTTTGCCGTGTTGTTCCACGACCACGAACCTAGCAACTCGGCTGTTTGAAAGAGATACGCATTCAACAGCAGTTCATAGTGGGTTGGCCCTAGTCTGACTACAATTCCGCTTGTGATAACTTGTGTGCGAACAGTGATTGGCTGAACCCTCCCCACTCAAGAAACCGCTCCAATTCAAACACATTCCAAATTCATACATTCATAAATTGTTGCAAGAGGGAGAAAGACCTTGGTTCTTACGTTCCTGTCTATGTGTGTCGAGGAAAAATTGTGCCAGACGGTTTATAGGTATGAAGAAAAAGTGAATGAAACTAGGTAAAAGGTAAGTTCAGTGAAGCTGCTGGCTGCAGTCATATCAGCAACGAACATTGAAACAATATTCACTCAGACATGCGCAGTTAATGACTTGTGAAATTGAACGAGTATGACGCATGGGAAACCTGTAGTGCCGGTTGCCTCTCACCTATATGCCGAACACGTAAGACTAACAGTCTCAAGTGATTCAGCTGT
This sequence comes from Paragonimus westermani, assembly GCA_008508345.1. Lineage (NCBI taxonomy): Eukaryota > Metazoa > Platyhelminthes > Trematoda > Plagiorchiida > Troglotrematidae > Paragonimus > Paragonimus westermani. The sequence goes on from QNGE01001658.1 coordinate 87,120, forward strand.
GACCACAGAGTTGGGCAATCCGTTCCAAAGTGAACATACATTACCTGTGAAGCAGTTCTACCTACAAAGCAACCTGCCTATTCCACTGCTCAGGTTCAGCGAGTGACCACTTGGACGTTCATCGTTTTTTGGTGAGGAGTAATGTGCCAACGAATGACACGGCACAGAAGCACTTAGCAGATAAGCATTAGGTCTAATCCGAGATTTTTGTAATTAATTGAGAAGTGACCTAATTCTGCCAATTCATCTGGCAAGGAGGTTTTCCTGAGCCCCGTAAATCTATTTACCCGTCTCTGAACACTTTCAGTAGGTGCCGAATTCACTTTAAGATAAGGGCAAGAAGTATGGATGTTCGGTTCTAGGTGTGAGCGGATTACGGGTGGGAAACGCTTCAGGAGAGAAGATTGCATATATTATTATCAAGAGATTCAGTGTTATCTGTACCATTTAAACCACAGCAGCACAGTGTGTAGACATATTCAAACTGTTCATCCCCCGTGATCTCTACGTCTCGTTCGCATACTGATACGAGCAGCTTTTTCATGCCAACTTAATAGCCAGATGCCGCAACTGTACATAACCTACAGTGTCCATATTTTCAGCATCGCATTCCAACACAGGAAGAGACATTGTGTTACATGAAGAACCCCGTGTGCTTTCCAACCGTGGACACAGCCCGATCATACAGCAGTCAGTTACAGGTGGCAACACTCTGATAAAGACCGTTGTGCCTTTTCGAGCAAACATCTGAACTCGGACCATGCCGTTGTGTGTGACCGTCTTGTTTTCTCACTTGCCCAGAGGTCATACGTTCGAAACTGCAGGATCCTCAACTGGCATTCGAGTGAGGAGAATGTGAAGAACGCCTACCAGGAAGTGTTTGTGAACAAGTTGCCCAGTTTGAGCCAGGCGAGGAATCGTGACAAACGCTGGGAACAAATCGCCGAAGCTATGAAAACATGCTGTGAGGAGGTGTGTTATGAAGGAGCTATTCGCTTGTGACAGAACTGGTTGTCCGTCCGTCGATGAACCTTACGAACAAGCATCGTCCGATTCCGACTAGATCTGAATAAGATGACTACTGTGTCGAGGGCTTGAACACGAACTGACCAAAAGCTTGAGCAAAGACGGTGAGCACCACTTGGCCGACCAGTCAAGGGAGATGAAATGAGCCATTTCACCTAGTAATAGCAAAAGGTTTTTCTTCCCTGATCCGAGGTAGTACTGGTCGTTGAGTTGGTGTGAGACCATATGTGGGAAAGATGGTTCACTTGTCACCAGTCAATCGCATCGAATTGACAGATGGGCTAAACATTTTGAAGAGCAGGTCAGCTAGCTTCAAACAGACCGTGTAGACGACGTGACGAGAATGGTCAGTTAGTGCGTTCCGGACGGCCTTTTGTCGAAGGCGGAAGTGGTCCTGGAATTTATGCTATTGAAGCCTAACAAGGCTTCTGGAACAGACCTCCTTTTTCAGGATGACGGAGATAGGTTGAAATCAGAACTGACGAAGCCGCTCGATATGATTTGGAGACTGAAGGGATACCTCGCGACTGGTGCCTTTCAACAGTAATTCCCGTTTTCCAAAAGGACGCCCGGAATCTGTGTGACAACCACAGAGGCAATGGTCTAGTGTCTGTTGCGTCCAGGTTATTCACTTGTCTCATTTTACGTCGGTTCACTGTGCCTAGATAAAGTCAGATACGCGGATAACAGGCAGGATTCCGATCCGACTGATCGTGCGTTGATCACATTTCCATCATACAACTGACCTAGGGATATCGACATTCTTATGGGCTTCTGACGGTCATGATCTTTTCAGACCTAAACGCCATTCTCAGTTGCTTGCAACGTTCTCTGGAAGTGTCTTCTTCGCAAGGGTGTACCAGAAAAATAGGTGAGTCTGTTAAGATAACTGTATGCTTGCTGTGCAAGCGGGGTGAGGGTTCATGGGCAACTATCTCGGACGTTCATCGCTTCTAATGGTGTTCGTCAGGGGTGTCCGATCTCCCCCTTCCTGTTCACTTTTGTCATGCACGACATTCTGGAGGGTGCGCTTGAGGATCCCGGTGAACCTGGTGTTGAGCTGCGACCTGGTGCTCGGTCGACCAATCTGGAGTATGCGGGTGACACTGTGCTACTCAGCTCCTCTGCCTAAGACAGGCAGATCATGAGAGTGATCAGACTGGTTTGCGTGAGACACGCTTCGTACCTTCGAGGTTCAAAGTGTTGTTTCAAGATTGGGGCATTTCCACTCCTACCTTCTCCATCTGCTTGTCACTGTACAGTTTCACTTACGTAGGTGGCGCTATCCTATCAGCTTGTAATATTGCTAATGAGATGTCAGCGAGGATAGCAATGGCAGGAATTGCCTTTGCCAAACCGCGTCATCTTTGGTGTCGAAAATACATTCGGTTACCGCTAACAGGGAGCGTACACACTGCTCGTTTTTGTTATGGTTTGCTCTATGATTCGGACACTTGGCGTACTTGCAGAGAGGATATCAACGGACTTGCTGGACTTGATCATCGTTGCCTCCATCAATCAGCCTACATTAGGTGGACTAATCGCGTGGTCAACACGGCCGTTCTTCTGCGCTCCGGATTCCCGCCCAATCGATCAACTAATCACGCTGCACAGCCTGCGACGATTGGGTCATGTACTCCGCATGGCAGCTGAGTGTTTTCGTACCGGACACTATATGCTGAGACTGTGAACAGCTGAGTAAATCTGCGTGGTGGTCACGAAATATGAGGACCCTGACTGTTCCATTGAGCAAAGTTGGGAGGTTTCGCATGTTCCGTTGGGGTTCTTGTGATTATTCGGATCGCTGGTTGGAAACACTGTCCAAGAGAACGGTGTTCCACAATCAACGGCGTATCTGCATTCACACCATTTCTAGGGTAGCGGCCCAATCCAGAGTACAATCTGGTCAGGCTCAGGGCTGTTGTGTTGATAATGATCTTCAGCTTCTTCGAATTGTGTCTGACAGTACATATTGGGTCAACGTGGAATTAAGTCGGTTGAAGGACTTTCCGTTAGACGGTATGAGTGAATAGTGAGAGTTGGTACAGCTCCATGCAAATCACATTGTTCGCCCCTGAAGTAGACACTGCACGTGCTTGAAAAATCACATTCAAATATTCACAGACACAACCTCCCCAATCTATAATGCGCCAGTCTGTTGGGAACATAACACCATACACCCAACAAACTCCAGCTTAAGGGAGAATTAAGACTAACCGAAAAAGATAAAACACGTTCTCGGTAAAGGAGAACGTTATGTGGAGAAATAGATCCAACAAAACGTTTTCTAGAAACTTGTGCCAATATCTAAGCAACATCTATGAGAGATTACGAAACGGCCAGAGTTTTCAGAAACATTTTTTACTGCACGAGCAAGAAGATGAATGAGTTTCACTTGTTTGCTCTTCATGAGTTGAACGCGTTTGTTTGGCAAGCCGTCTTGTCACTTGTTGATCGTTTTCAATGACCACTGCATGCGATCTGTGGTCAGACGACTTCTACTTGGGGTCACCGACTGAAACCATCAAGAACTTAAAATTTTTTGCGTTGGTTAGTTTCGAGGGTGGATCTATACTTGTCAGTGCGGCGGACGCACACGGTGTACAGGCTCTGGGAACTGTCCAGATTAGGGTATCGGCGAATTCAGTGTAACTTTATGATATAACGCGCCTTTCCCTTGCCAAAAGTTCTAATACGGCTTGACTGCTAGACTTGGGTCCCACCTATGCGGCTTCACCTAGTCTACTTGCGCGGAGACAGGAAGGACACGGTTGCGGATGAACACGCTGTATTGTCCAGTACCAGTTCGACCGAATGAATAAAATGCCTGTAAATAAATATCATGAAATAGTGGCTAAATATGGCTAATTACTTGTTGAATCACTGTCTGCTTGTTTAGGCCACTTCGCTTCCAAGTGGCCAAGTAAGACCAATTCCATAAGCGTTAGTTTCTCGGGCTGGTGTGACACCCACGCTCACTTGCACGTATCCACCTGTCGCGACACACGCTCACTTGCACGTATTCTTCTGTTGCGACACCCACGCTCACTTTCACGTCTCCTGCATGTTGGTCCGATGTGTCCCTCAGTGGTTTGTTGATGTCTGATTTTGTCAGCCGTCACCGATGTCCTGACCAGATTGTTTTGGTGAATTTGCCTCCTAACACTTCAACATCTGTAACGTAGAGTGCTGCTGTAGGACCATGATGATGATCAACCGAACCGAGTTGTGACCGATGAAAGCCGAGTGCATGGATGAGTGTACTTACATGGAAAGTTTGATCTTTTAAATAAGGAAGGTATAACTAGTCTCAAGAAGGCTTAACATCCACGAAGTGGTCAGACATTGATTTGACTTTACAGGGACGTGTGTGCGCTATTGGTGTTTTTCTACGATTCGAATACCCGAGTTATTCACGCAGGAAATATTTGGTTTTGTTAACTAACTGGTAACAAATAGGCCAAACTCCGAAAGAAATCTCAAGGCGGCCGGAAGATGACAAGATTACGAGCTGCGACATACAACCGAGATGCCGCTTATCACATTGGGATCAATGTAATAATATACATTGCTGGTAGGAAATACGTTCGGAAATAACGACTTATTGTTGATATTCGTTTACCTACATCCGTTGGACTGTTGATTCGACCATATACATGGAACCTATTTTTTTGTTTGAATTCTACCGGTTAATTTTGAATCTACAACGGCAAGTGTTAATGGCAACAATGAAAACAGCAGTCCGAGCCATAATATCTACATGAATTAATGTAAACAAACACAAAAGAGCGAAGTACACAGTTGTTTTACAAAACGGAAACGTGGTGGCTATCGATGAGCCCACAAAATCCTTGCCAAGTGCCCAGACAGTAGAATTGGTAGTGCGGAAGATGGGCACAGAAGTACGGGACGAAAAACCGGATCAGCTGATCACATGGTAACACAGCAGTTCATCGGATACAGCGGCATGATTGTGTACTGTCTACACTAAATGATAGCGATTCCCATGGAAGTTGTCAGAGGACCAGAACGGTAAGTAGGCAGCAAGATCACAGAATGACTAAGTGGTAAAAAGAGTGTCGATGATGTTGACTAGTACAGTCGGCATTCAAAGACAAGGAAATCCATCCGCTCGAGAGAAGCCAGTTACTACTCATATTCTTATCACATGCGTTTTCATCGTTCAATTTCAAACTTCCGTGCACTGGGTTGTTAACGACGGCAGCAACTAAAGTAGACTGCTGGGAGGTTTATTGTTACGAAAAAAATCAGAATTTTATACCAACCAAACTGGAGATCGTTCGACTGTGAGAGCGTTCATTAAAATGGATAATGTCCCGGTTTTGAGTACATGTATCTAGGTTTGCGCATGCTGACAGAATTTGTCCGCGATGATGGTATGAAGAGCACGTCTTATAATTCGAGTGTCATTCCAAGGAACTATTCATAAATTCATTCTGAAACGATCGTCGTCGGAGAAATTCCGAGCTCGGACATCCAGGAATGTTCTTGAAAACAGCGTGTTCACCAGTCCACCTCCATTAATGAGCGCACCACAGCCAACACGGTGAAACGCTTCATGTGACTGGGTAGCACTTTAACAACAGCCTGTACGACGGACGAAGAAACTAACGAAGGCACGTGACACCTTTCGGAAAAGACGTTCAATCGATGCTAAAATAAAGGATGTATAATGCTTGCGTACATTCCATTTTGCTCCGTGGTTCAAGAACACAGATGGTGACAAGGATGCAAAGAGGTTCGCAATAAGCAACTACTGTCTTTGTCTGTTAGACAATATCAGATAGGGTGAATGTGTGAGCAACGCGGCCGCTCGCCAGAACGTATTTCCTGTAGTGCTTGACCCATATATTCTGCATAATAGGCGAGTGTTTACTACACCCGGACACTTTACTGAGACCAGCAACGGCTGAAGAAAACCACGGGATAGTCAGATAATGACATGGTCACGAAATATGAAGGCTGCGAGAGATTTAATAAAAAACCAGTACGTTTCGCCCGTATTGTTGAGTGGTTATTGGCTGCTAGACTCATCGACTGACGATGTTACCCAAAATGGTAGCGGGCTACAGTCGAAGGTGTGCTCCAATGTTTGAACGTAAACACTGTTTTTTTAGTAGTGTTGTGTTCCGCAAAGGACGCTCAGCCTGCGAGTTCGTCTATTGCGCAAACTTCCATACAGGTTATGTCGAAAACTAAACCACAAACGTGTGCACTCATTTGCACGATAGACATGCACTCACATACATTGGGTGGCAGTACGTTGTCATTCGCCTTGATGAAAGTTCTCACACAACACGTATACACTATTCCGAGAGTCTCTTCTTGTCCGTCACGTTCGGGGCTTGTCCTCTTGTTCCTGAATGTCGCCTGAATGTGAGTAGTATACTACTCACAACGAAACTGCCTGTTATACAACAGGTCAGGTCCTCTATTCCTTTACGACGATTTGCAACATGCCTCGGTTCGTTATTTGATCTTACTGATTCAAATTTTTGATGCTAATTTTCGAAATATTCTTTATCACTGTGCAGTTTTGTCGGGCTCAGTACCGATCAGTGTTAAAGCGAATAGGCCCACCGTGTGCAACGCACCACGAAATCATACCGTAATTAATGAAGGCAGGCTTGGGTTACCATGATGACTGTTATTGGGCCGGCAAAGTAGTTCAGAACAAACCGGAACAACAGGAAGTCACGAGGTTGTCTAGGTACGTAAATTGAGAATAACGGCTCATGTATGCATAGAAGGTCAGAAAAGTGGTTCATGAAAATTATAGAGGTAGTGGAAAGTTTACACATTAAGAATAGGTGGTCGAACGGAATGGGTGGAATGTGGCGACCAAGACAAACTATCGATTACGATAGCAAACGACGTGTGCAAAGCGAAGATCAAACAAATTATCGCATACTCGACAGACGTTTGGAAGGTAGACAAGTAGGTGTGATCAAATAGTAGATATGGATAAGTTACACTGAACCGAAGACATGAAAGTTACAGTGGCGGGTGGAATACCTTTCAACATCACATATAACTAGTTCGAGCCACATGCAAACAGTACTGAGTGACAGGTAGCATTGTCACGTAAACAAGTTGAATGACATTTTGTGTGGTAAAGTTTGAGAAAAAGTACGAACAGACATAAACGAAAAGATTGTATGATATATCGTTTGCAATCAGATTAGTTGAAATATATGAACACACATAAAGCGCTTTCATGTTTGACGACTAATCTTGGGGAGGGGTTGGAGACCTGCGAGCAACTCCAACACCGAGCAGAAAAGTTAGATGGCTTGCGTTTCAATGTCAATCCTAGATCATGGAACGTAGGCTTAAACAAGACGGTCTGGAGGAATGCGATCTGGATGGGTGTCTGAAGGTTTAATGAGTAACGGTTGCGCTGGCGTGAATTCAGGGGCACAATGAGCAGAGAAACTATGGATATTATAAGGCCATATGGCGTTGCGACAAATGCGATCGCGAATGAACTGGCCATGTCGAATTGGTATATCACCAACGTACTCATGTAATACACGGTCAGCTAAGAGATGACGAGTACGTTAGGTGTAAGTTGCGTCAGTTATACATTTTTTCGTCCAGTGAATCAACCGCTTTCCTTTTCATCAGACTGGATCATGATGCCCTGCCACCCGTTACGTTCTTCAGATTTGTTGATGCAGTGTACGGCAAATGTCGTTATAATCCTCAATCATGTTTTCCCGTTACAAACCACGCAACCACATAAAATCCTGTGTTGAACTACTTCTTGCCCGACATTTCTAACACTTCTTTTCTCAGCTTAACTTACCTCAGCGGAGTCTTTCTAGTTTTGGTTCCAAGAAATAAGAGGTTCCAATTCATACCAGATTGCTAGGTTAACCAGCGATGGCTAGCTGAACCACAATGACTTTCACGTTCATGCCTCAGGGTCCTAGCCCCTAGGGTTCGCATTAGATAAAGTGTGTGAGAGTGGAAGCACAATCGGTACAGTGTAAACCACTTGTGGCGACGGTTATGCACAGATATCCGGCGGTTTTGGTCACTGTGACAGGATAATCTGGAAACGGATACCACCAACTGTATTTTCACACATTTTGTAACAAGTGTTTGATAATAAACAACTTCGTGGCTCATTTAGCAGGACAACTGTCGCGTCCAGACATTCTGTTTCTGCCGTTGGACTGAGTTCAGCCAAAGCCTAGTTTATTAACAACGGAGACTTCCAAATAAGTGGTTACGAAGGCCACACATCTTCTCCAGTTACAACAGTCGAGTTTGCGGCAATCCTATTGGGTGAAAATTCCCTGACCGAAGACGATGGGGCACTCCTGAAAGATTTCTGGAACGTGGCCCAGGTGGTTTAATCAAGACCAACCATGGGAAGCTGAGCACCCTGCGAACGCCGGTAAACGGCACAGTAAAGATGGAGCCAGACGCAGCGCGAAGGGGCGTCACGAAAAAAAATGAGTCGCTACGACGCGACGGTGGTAGCGTTCGGCGACCCGGTTGACCGCAAGGAAGCAATGCAGGGATTCAAGACGGCTTGGACAAGGAGTGAACCCTTCCACGGTCACCAGTACCCTGCATGAAGTGTTGGGAAAAACACTATCTGGCCTGGATCAGGATTCCAGAAGGTAGTTGCTGACGGAGCAGTTTGTCAAAAATCTCCTGATAGTGGTTCGCAACCAATTCTTCGTTACCTACGTCGTCCGACTGATGGACAATAGTAAGCTGGCAAAAATGGCACGGGGATTGGGTCATACGCACATGGTACTGGTGGTGAAGAATCAACGAGGAAACGCGGACGACAATGGGGTAACTGGTAGCAAACGTATCTGTACTGAAGGCAAGAGGACGACAAACAGGAAAACTGCTTGAGCTGTGATAAAAAGGAACACGGACAGAAGGTGTCCTCACCAGTGCCTTGAAAAGTTTGAAAATAAGGTGCTTCGGGATAGTCTTTTTGTGAAGGGTTAATTAGTAATGGGGGGAGTATTGAAAATGGGGCCGTACAGGAACGTTTCGTGGTAGAAGGGAAGACAAACTAATGTGGCTAATTCGGTGATTGTCCGTAAAGAGAAGCAAAACGTAAAGCCAGTATCACAGGTAGTCAGAATAGTTGAAGACCACATCGGGCTAGTGAATGTTGAATGTCCACTGACGGTTGATCGTAAAGAATCGTCCTATTGTCTCCAAAAGCTGAACAGATGAATCTTGAAGCTGACGTCCTAGCTGTGACAGACACCGTGATTAATCCGAAGATCAATAAGCCATGGGCTAAGAATGGTTCCGAAAATGATGGGACATCAACAGAATAATGTCAAAACCACCGGTTACAGTTCCCTTAGTTTGGTCTACAGTCGGGAAGTACACTGGCTATTCAGTAATCATGCTGACCTATGAGGATCGTGCAACATAGTTGCGCAATACATAACAACAATCAGGGCATCCTGGCCCAATGGACATCGTAGCGTACAGGTCCATTTCGAAGGGGAAGTGAGCGTGCTGGATGAAGAAGTTATCTAAGGAGTCATCTATTCGAACAAGTCACCCGTCCTCCTGGGGAGGAAATCCAACGGGAAAGGCAGCACAGTCGTGTCGGTGCAATCGACCGCTGACACAAATTTGCAACGGGTTAATTTGATCACATTGTTGGATTTACGCTTCGGAAACTGACAGGTGACAATCAAACCTGCGGATAGCGAGTAAAATCAGTAGGTGATAAAAAGTCAATTCAAGCTGTTCGGCATATCCGGTATACCGTTTATATTTCAACGCTTGACTGTTCAATTTACAAAACGACTGGATAACGTGGCGATATGTGAGGACGGCGATACTGTGGTGTGCAACGAAACAGAACAGGAACATGACGCACACTTAGATGACGACGTCTTAGCAAAATTCAGAATCATGGACTTCGGATCAATGCCGATAAGTCACGACTCGGACAGTCATCGGTGGTGCTACTGAGATAGTGTGAAATTAAGCCAGTCAGAGAAAATGAAGTCGATTAGAGAGACCTTGGAGCTGAAGTTCAAGTGCACACTGAGGGGGTTTCTGTGACGAACGGGGCACCACAATCGGTTCATGAAACACCCTCATACCAAAATGACACCACTGTACGGACAAGAGGCGATCACAAAGGTAGGACAAAAAATTAACGAGTAACTGACGCTGAAACGTCCGAATACAAGAGTGTTCACTGTAGTGACGGTTGCCAGTGACCATGGCACTGAGAGAGTACTCAAATAGGAGTGACCGATAAGTACACGGAGCACACGTAGAACAGGAAATCAAATAACTCAGGAGACAAATTCACTTGAAGGGCGTTGGGCCTACAGAAATATGAATGTACGATCAGTCACGTGAATGGATCTGACAATTTTGTTGCTGGCTCTCGTTTTTCATTGCAGATAGACGAGAGGCTCTCTAAGTTGAGATCGAGAGTTAACAATTTAGGAATGGAATACGATTCACAAGCACCGGTGCGTTCGTATTGTTGAGACAAGGTGATCGGGAAAATGATTAACTTTCTGGCAAGGCATCTCGGGACTCCTGCAAATACTAACGAGGAGCCGGAAGTAATCGCTACCCATTGGAGACAAGCTGATCTCAAATCTGAGGAAGCATTGACGTGGTGGCGTGACAGTGGCCGATCTCACGTAGTGGACAACTGAGGAGGAAACTGGTAGCAGATTACAGTGAAATGTGCACCGAATACATCGAACGTAAGATCTACGGAAAAAAAGAACATACTGACCGAAAATGGAAGACGGGGTGACGGCTTACGTACCTGTTTGTCAACGATATCAATTACTCCAAGGTGACAGCCAGAGCCCATTAGCACTTACAACCAACGCTTGTCTCTAAAATCGGGAACCTTTTGGATACAGCTCCATTGAACACTCGCGGGAACCAGTAGGTTTTGGCCGTGACAGAACATTCTACGTTGAACAGATTTGACAGGCGTTTTAAAACAGAAGGCATCTGCGATGAGGGACACGGTGATGAGGCACAATGTAACGAACTAAGGCGTATCAAAAGCTGTGCTTGAATTTCAAAAGTACATGCAACAACTTATAATCCAACAACGTTACGTCACTCACAGACGTACGACCTCACAAAACGTAATGATTGAAAGGTCAAAGGATGGTTACCAGTCAAGGGAGGTAACTGAAAATTTGTCTTAACGCTGGTTTTACTGGCCTGATGAATATCTGCTCAAGCGAGTGAGAAGAAATCTTTATCTCAGTTGATATACAGTAGAACGCATTGGCTCCCAGTGGATTGATACACTGGAATATGGCTACAATACAGTAATGCCGCCAGAGAATTATTAGTAGAAAGAAGAGATGAGCGACATCTGGAAACTTTGCAGGCATACAAAAGAGACCGATTAACAGATCGATGACCTGGTAAAACTAGCATGTTCATTCCAGAAGGTGTGAAATATAGAAATCATTGAGAGGCAAGTTGCCAGCAGTCTGGGTTCAAGAAAGCTCTTGTTTAAATGAAGAAAGATCCCTATGCAGGTGAGACCTGATATGTACGTTAGGGGGGAGCAGCGGAACAGAACGAGAACATGGAAGTGAACTGGAAAAGTGGCACGATACACCTGAAAAGTGAAGCAGAACAGAATAACTGAATCAGAGGTATAAACTGTGTTGGCCGGACAAAATTGGTTGAAGGGTGGTAATAAATCAGGGAGACTAAGAAGAAGGAATAGTGTGGCATGACAGTGCCGCTAAAGAGCAATGTGGCGCAAATCGAAAAGAACAATTCGTGTGCTGAACTGGCGACGATCCCAAACGCCAGAAAGACCAGAAAGCGAACGACGGCTAGAAATGAGCAAAAGAACTGTGGAAAGTGTTGGCAGGAAAACTGGTGTTGCATCACTGACCACAGGTGTACAGACACGTCAAGAGTAAAAAATGATGTTTGCGTTGATTACCGTATGTCTCCGGGTGGTGGTGGGGTGCTGTTTCTGCACCTTCACCCCGAATTCGCATCGATGGAGACGTTGTCGGTAGTTGTGCGAATTGTTGCCACTTTGATAACACCTTATCCACCAATCTGTCAATGGACCGTGAGTTAAGGGCTCGTGGGGAGAACTCTAGTGCTGCTTTCGGACATCTTGAAAGACGCGTCTGAAAGAACCACAGCTTGAATTCGTACAATAAGCTCTTCGTTTACTGCTCAATAGTGCTGTCTATACTGCTGTACGACAGTGAAACGTGGACAGTGTATCAACGAAACGTGAGCTATCTGAGCCGCTTTCATGTGCATTGTCTGAGGCGCACCTGCGGTGTTCGGACATGGTTTGGAACATGAACGGAATAGAAGCCCTACTGATTCTGAACCAGCTCTGTTGACCAGGTCACGTCCGACGAGTGGGCGGTGACCGTATCCCGAAACAGCTACTATATGACAAGTGAAATCAGGTAAGCGAAATCCTGATGGCCAAAAGCGGAGATACCAAGATGTTGTGAAGGTAAGTCTTTCACGTTGTAACATTGATTTTAGACGTCAGGAAGACTTGGTGTTGAACCGGACAGCCTGGAGATATGCGAATCGGACGGGCATCCGCAAGTTCAACGAACAGTTGTTGCGCAGCCGAGAATGAAAGCGCGCGGTATACAGGGGAACCACCGGTGCCATAGGTCGTGGTGACGTGACTGTATGGCGTTACAAAGTGTGCGGCTGCGAATGCGCTGGCCATTTGGTATTAATAGGTCACCAATATACTCAAAGTGCACCGACACTGAGGAGACGACGAGTACATTAGGCTCAGGCAGGTCATATCAGTATATCCATCTTATTTCTGTTGATGACTGAATCGGCCACAATCATGGCCGTATGGCAACTAATCAGCTCCTCTTTTTAGAAACTTGGGTGTTTGCGATCTTTCAGCTGTGTTGGTGTACTGTATGTTGAACAGTTTGTCTGTTCTTTTCGTAGTCCAATGTGAATTTTGTTCTTTATTCTTATATTCTCTAGAATGCACTGACGCACTCGTTTACTGAGAATGCTTTTTGCATTACATTTTACATCTTTCTCTTCAACTTAGATCTTGTCACTGCAGTCTTCCTCTCTGCTTATTCACCGAGAGATAAAGGCTTCCTTTTCGTGCTAGCCAACCAATTGGCTAACTAGCATTGGCTGGCTGGATGCAAAGGCCTCATTCACACACCTACCGGTTTTATGCCTTCAGGTTTACGCTGGATGTGTGGTGTGTAAGTGAAACCAAGAGTGGTTCAGCGCAAGCCACTTGTGGTGATGGCTAAACACAGGCGTCCTTTGGTTTCGGCCACTATGACAGGCTAATCCGAATCGGATGTCGTCAACCATATCTTTACACATATAGTAACGGATGTTTGACAACAAACAGCTTCGCAGGTTAAACACTCTTCTATAAAAGGAACCTGTTTAAGAGAAATAAATGGTTTGTTCATTAGCTAAAATAAGGGACCCTTGGAAGAATTTACATAGCCCTCGTCGCCACGTAATAATGTGTATTGCTTTTTTCATGATGTGAGGCACGACAAAACGGCTTGCTGACTAAATATCGTATGTGTTAAAATTGTAATCGACTTTGCTACTGAAACCGAGTGGTATGATCATTTGTATCGATAAAATATAGGATACAAAATAACATTCACGACGGTCAGCTGATGCGCTACTCTCGGTGAGGTGAAGAACGTATCGAACATGCTGGGTGTAACAGTTTGACATATCCTTAGTGGAGAGGACCTAAGGATCAACCGATTGCTCTTGTGAATGATCATTTTCTGTGCAAAGTTAGTGCGCGTANTTGCTCTTGTGAATGATCATTTTCTGTGCAAAGTTAGTGCGCGTACATATATATATATATATATATATATATATATATATATGCACGTATGCTTCGAGCAATACCCACAGGTAATACGGACCGGACTATTCCTGGTACTGATAATAAAACACACGTGACACCTCTTCCCGAATGAGGTTTAACCCATTAGTCAAAGTGAATAAATGCAAACAGAAAGGCGATAAGGTGGGCACCCGCCTGTGCAAGCGCGTCAGGCTACGTCAGGTACGACAGGCCAAAGCGATATTCTTGCGCCCCCTCTATCCGATAATTCCCTCTGTTAGAGTCTAGGCCAATTATTTTCTTTACGTCAGCCTCGAGGCGTCACTATATCAGCGTGACCGGACATAATAGTGGACACTGTGGAAGGTACGTAGACATGAACATGCGTAACAAAGACAGCCGTTTGCTCAACAACAGCAGCTTCAAATGTGAAGATAAAAAGCGAACTGCAACGCATAGTTTCAATATGCATGGTACAATCACCTGAAAGCATGACGCAATCAGCACCGTCCAGCACCGCATTTGCTACATCGCTCGATTCAGCTCGCGTAGGACGTGGCTTGTAAGTCATGGACTCCAACATTTGAGTGGCACAAATAATCGGCTTTCCGACCTGATTGCAACGACCAATCATCATCTTTTGTGCCAAAAATACTTTCTCCGCTGGGATTTCAATGCCCAAATCTCCTCTAGCGACCATGATCCCGTCAACAACCTCCAATATCTCGTTGAAGCTTGAAATGAGGAAGGAAAATTTAAACTCTGAACTAAGTCAATACCAATCCTAATCGGCTTCGTGGTGAACGTATAATAAATCTTCAAAAATTTAGTCCCTGACTCTACAGGCAATGAACACAAGTGAAAGCCATGCACAATTGGTAGGTCATCAAGAAAGTTTTCGTGGTGGCAGAATTTAAAACCCCAAATTGCACATATATATATATCTATGGAAAGAGAGAGTGAGAGAGTAGAGAAGACTATTCCTTAAGTCAACGTTCTCTCACAATGCTTTCAACAGACACATCGAACTCGACACTTACTACATCCCAGGGATCACACAAATATGACAAAGACGAGCGATAGACAGAGAGTTGGTAACCGATGTGTACTTTTCCATCATCACTTTGTTTGACAATGGACCCTAGTGTGAATTTGAAGTATCACAACAAATACCAATCACTCGATGTTCGTCTTTTCCACTTAATCATATATATATATATATATATATATATATATAACACCAATAAAGCAAAAACGTTCCACCTAGATTAATGGTTACCCTATAAATGAGCAGAACTTGAGATGATAAGTCTGGAGGTGCGCGACTTTTTGTTCTACATTACTTGTGATTAAAAAAATCGATTTTGCACAAATAATAGAAAGTCGTCGCAGTGGCGTAGCAAGAACGCGCCTCCTTGAATGATACGCAAACTTGATCTTTACGATTCGCTGCTTGGTGGTTTGCTCCTGGATTGAAAAGCACAACTTTCTCACGTTTGTAATAACCTGGAAATGGTTCATCAAAAACTGCTGGTGCAACAACGCACGATCGTCAACAAATATGGTCCAATCCTTTTACACGGCAATGGCAAGTCACACAGAAAAATCATCTCTCAAAAGTTTTTTCCACTTGATAGTGAAATTTTAACTTGACTATATTTACCAGATCTCTCACTAAGAGATTTTTTGGATAGTATCATCAACGAGGGACGCTCTCAAAAGTCAGGTGACTGTGAGAACACTTTATAGGGTTCTGTTCCCTAAAGAGTCAAGAATTTGTACAAACGGTATAGGTACACTTTCATCAGGCTTGCAAACGTGTGTTGAACATATTGGTGATTACTCTGCCTATGAATTAATCCAGGCCGAGTTACAATCATAAAAGCCGACTTCCAAAAATTGCGGAAACTTACGAGACGCAACAATACGTGGTTATTTGGAGACGTTTAATGACGAGTCACTGTGTGCCGTGTTTCGGTGTGGTAGTGTGGTCTGACAAGTGCGTACTGATGACGTTCTAAGATTGACTATTTTTGATTTTCAGTGCCTTCATTGCACTGTGAGTTTAGGAAGAAAGCATTGTCAACCAAGTCACCAGTGTGTTTTCTGAACTAGCAAGTCAAGGCCCAGGAACGTCTCAATTTCCACACACAAGCTTTGATGCCCCGGGCACGTCTTACGATTGCTAAGTCGCACCGTGTAGATTAGGAATATCCATCAGTGTATGACGTAAGTACGAAGAATGGAAGGGAAATTTAGTGAGGAGCGTTGCCAAGTCCTAGGTTAGAACCCAACAATGGATGCACAACTGTGGTTAGACACTCTGCAGGAAACATTGTGGAATATAGTCCTTGTGCTATCCTTACTTAGTCATAAACTCAATGCATGCCACTAGGTTACACGTACATGTTTGACCAAGATTACGTCCTTGCTTAGAAATATTTTGTAGAGATAACTGAAGAAATTACCAACTAACGAGTGATGTGAACTTGGACTATCTACGAAAAGCAAGAAAAATCGTACCGCTTGACTCCCTCATGATTTTCAATTTTCGCGATAATTTTGATGTAACTGCCCGCATCACCCAATACCTCGCGTATCTCCAACACAGCTTGAGCATTTCGAATGAATGAAGCGAACACAATATCCACCTGACAATAGAAGGCAATAAAGCATTTAAATTGTTAGCTAGAGACTATACGGAAACAAACTGCTGTAGGTGGCCTATGGTAAACGCAACAGAACGATTTTCAGATTATGTTGAACCACACATAGTTTTACAAGCTCTAAAATCCCGAACGTGAAAGATAACGACAAAACACCACTAAATTACTATCCCCCCAAACTAAGACATGAGAAACTGATGAGAAGATGTAAACAACCCAGTGTTCATCAAGTAAATGTGATCTGGCTGGTTTTAACGTCACAAAAATCGTTTCTAACGCACGTCTTATATATATATATATGGTTTTAAAGATCTGAACCACTGAGATTTTGCAGGATGATTAGCCAAAGCATTTTGTTTAGGCAATGCGGGCGGTAGAGTCGAAACATAATACAGCATCAGTGAATGGCAGGTGTGAATTTATTAGTCTCCTTTTCACGGGAGAGTCAACGGTGGAAACAATTACAGGGAAATTCAAAAAGTTACTAGAAACAATTTACCTTGAAGCTGTATTGTGTGAGTCTTCGTTCAACCTTCCGTTATTGTGTCACGACTCAAAGACAAACTTCCACTTTATACAACCAGCCGCTGCACGTAGTCATTTGTTTGCGCATGTCGACTGCCATATATTGATCGTACAGTAAAACGATTATCTGATAGAGTGCTTGAACGGCATCCTGTACGGTTGTACAGCGATGTGACTGAAAAGATTTCAAGCGCGACTGTTACTCAGATGATCGACTGCAGTCATTCTGTTAGTGAGAAAGATGCCTCTCAGATCGCCTACCGAGTACCAATAAATCGATCAAAAACGGTCACATTCCGGATGGTGACTGTTGCCTAGACCGTCAGTATCCGACTGTGTAACCCTGACCTTTGTGCTCAGAAGTTTTTGCGGACGCTCAACTTCCTCTGGTTCACAATCAATCAAACTCAAAATGTGGTGCAATGATTGCGTGATTGTTAGCAGAAGCGCAGTCCAAAACCGACAATGACTGATTTGCTTGTTCATCCCGGTTACCGCTTCCATATTTATTGCGCAATAGTTATCCGGATGATCCAAATCCTGAAGATAAATTTCATTCACTACTTTGCTCTTCTTATGACTCCAGTGATCGTTTTCGAACAAGTAAGACAGCCCAAAGACATGATCAAACATAAATCATCAATTGAAACAATTTCCCAAAAGCTGTATGCCTGGAAAAAACGGAGCGATTAACGATCTCTAAACCAAGCATCACAAACATCAGTGACTCGTCAACTGAGTAGTTTAACCTGTTTGTGCTTGGAATTTTGTACCCTGTTATACGGACCAATGGAGGTTTCCTTAAAATTCGTTAAATTTTGTTGAACATATACAGCTGTATTGACCTGGTGAAGTATCGTCGACAAAAATTGCTCTTCAACGTTGACTTTTATTATTCAATGGGTGTTTTCGTGAAATCCACGCCCTGTCAACGCGTAATAATGCTTTAGCAAACAACACAAAGCTTCAGGCATCGACTACAATCGTGTCAAATATGAACATCAACGGAAAAGCGAACAGCATCTTTCATTCCCGTGACATAAAAGTTCGCGAAGATGCGCAGAACATATATCGATCAGTAAACAGTCGGAAAAGTGCAAAAACCCCGGAAAAAGCGAGCATAAAGTGCATTGTGATGGAATGATTGTTCGTAACAAGATAAACGGAAAAACTCCCGACAAACCATCCACGCGAGTAGTGATCCATCACGGGGATAAGTATGGAATTGTACACCTACGAGAACAGACTGTAATAATGTGCTAAGAATGAGGGAGGTTTCAAATCGATCTACGAACTGGCGAATTCCTAGCTAATGAGTTAAAGGAATTAATTTACGCAATAGCAAGTTAACCCCGACAGGCAATTAACGACAAAATGCGAATTAGATGGGTAACAAAGAATGGGAAACAAACTAATTTAAAACAAGGTGACAGAAAATGAAAACTACATTTTGAAGTTTTGCGGAGGGTTTCGAGGAATAAAATCGGTGAGTTCAAAAATATTCACTCTTCCAGTTGCCCACAAATCGCACAGTTTTTCAAACAGTATATATCGTACGGGTGAGGAAGCCGCACGTGAAGAGTTGTGTATGGATATTTCAAGTTCAATCATGTGAAAATCCGATTTAAACCTACACCTCAAAAGCGTTTAATCCTGAATATTTTACCCCTCCTGTTTTTGATCGTCAACTGGACCCTCACTCAGATGTTCTTGTTTTATCGCATCATTTTGATAGTTGTGCGAATGGCCAGTTGCCTATTACTGTAGTTTGATTGAGTGGTGCGTACACCACCTTTCTGGAGTTGGGTTCGTTCCAGTTGTTGTTGAACCAACTGACTGCTCAGAAAAATTCCGTTGCGTATGTTATGTTACGATTATAATTCACTCTTAGCCTGTTCGGCATTAAATTGTAATCTATTTCCATCTGTCGATCGAAACTGATGAGGTTGTCTAATTATCCTTTTCTCCAATTAATTTATTAGTACCGTAGCATCATGATCCAATCTTGTTTTGATTAGTTGGGGTCGTTGGTTTACTTCTATGCGTTGCTCAATGTCTTTTTGGAAGATCGTAAAGTTTGACATCTGATAAACGCCAAACCTAACGGCAGACCGAAAGGCCAGCTGAATACAGCTTACAGTTTAGTGATTGGCTATGACTGCTTCTCTAAGATGGTGATTTACATGTGGAATACACGTAACGGAAAGCGGTTATCTGTGTGTGTGGGGGAATAAACAGTCAACGCAATTAAAACAGTGGTATGGATCGTCTCCAAAACGGTCAAACCAGACCAAAAACACAAAATCACTCAGCGAGCATGCATAGGAAATCGAATTGGAATATGCGAAAGGAAAGGCTTTGAAACAAGGGACTGTGAAAAGAGAACAGGGAATCGGAAGGAATAGACCGAAAGCTACGACTGACAACCAGAATCCACTAAAAGTCTTTGTGCCTGGTACTCAGAATGCAACACCTGAAAAATCCTGCAGACGCTGAGATGCGAAGCAAAATAGCGACAAACACGATCTATCTGGAGCTCATGGTTGTAAAATGAGCAGTACGTCACCAAAAATGCAGCGGACCTGGCCACATTGTTACTTTTCTTGACAGACTATACAAAAATCTTCAGGGATATGATATCCATGAAGGACACGGGACTCTATGAATCGCGTACACAAATCGAGTTGGCTGAGTTGTGTTACAAAAGATACAACCAGGATTTAAAGCATTGGTGAGCAATGGTCAGATCTTCCTGTGGCAACTGGCAAAGAGGTTACCCAATGGGGTCACATGCTGTGACTGGCAGTACGTATTTACCGTTTCGTCTGCTATAAGCCTATCCAAAGCTCTGGCTTGATAATGTTGTGGACGACATTCATGAGCCTGATGAAGCGGCACTGCGGCTCCAGTCGGCGTTTCAAACAATAAGAATAGTCTAGAACAATAATCCTACCATAGGAGCCAGCAAAAGTGTCAACGCCGACACTCCACTGACTTGGCCACGACACGCTATCATATTAAATGACATTTCTAATCAACCAGCTGAATGATTAGGAATACCCAACCCCGAAACACTACAAATAACGGTGCACTCAACTACAAACTTAAGATCGACCAAATTCGTCACTGTATCGTTGCACGACAACTTTGTGGTTTCTTCCAAACTTTGATGCCCCTCATGAATAGTGTAGAAACGCTGCAAATATACGTAGCAAGTGGTGCAATCAGCGCGAAATGTGAGCCGTTAATGTCTAATCAACTGATTACGTATCCCAAATTTTTTGAACTACGCTTTAACAACCAGTAGTGTTGCTCACCTAATTGAAGTAATTGACTAACAAAGTCCGTTCAGATTTTCGTCACCAGAAGACAATGTTTACAAACGATGCAGCAAAATGGATCACGAGAGACTTAAACAGTTCACTCTAACGATATTCGGAACATGAAGTTTGATTGACTAAAGGTGGGAGAAACGAATCAGGGGGAAATAGTATGGGCGAAAGCGGAATAGCTAATGAGGAGTTATGCAATTCGGACAACAAAAAAGGCACATTCTGTGGCGGTCAAAGTCACGTACTCTGTGCACCCGAAATTAGTGACAGATCACGATGGTTGAAAAATACGACTATAGGTGATCTAACGAATAAGTAGACACGGATCTGTAAGACATTGATTCTCTCGTTTATTCAAGATATTGTGTTCCAACCGTGGTATCCGGACCTCAACACTGGTGAATAGCTGCACTATTGAGTACGATGATGCACTGTAATCCAGATGACTGAGCTTTTCCAACCATTAGCTGCTAGTCAACTTTATGGAGTTCTCCCAGAAAAACTTTCCATAAATATTCTCTTTCTGGCAGTTCGATGTACAAAATCGTCTGATCAGAATAGAAGCTGGTCATAAGTATATGAATATATGATACGCCTGTCAGATTTTACACACGACCATGATTCACTGTATATCAGCTTGATATGCACGTGATGCTCATCACGCGTATGTGTGCGGAACATAGAAAATGTTCAGGACCCGATTACACCGGTACTCGAGCCACCGTTCGCCAATGACCGCTGTAGCGTGCTGCTACGTTGGACATCGTTTCTGAAAAGCGAGTGGATGCATACTTTTTTTGCTTTTAGTGCACCTGTGGACACTACGACTCGAGCTGCATCTGGTCCCAAGACCAGTCTACGAAATGGTAAATCTGCCAGGCGACATCCGCCGCTGAATTATCTCAACGGATCAGTCAGGCTCATCGTAACTGATGAACACGTGGTTACATGACAACCCCATGATGATTAATATGAAGTGCGGAAACGCGCAGTCAATAAACGTGTAGCTTGCATTCCTGCTCACTGAACAAGTAATCGCGCATCCAGTTCTTCAAGGTATGTGCTAGCGGTCACGTCACCTCGTATGGGCCACTTACTGGAGACAACAATGGCCAAACATCGTAAGTTTGCTAAGTCTTCGATGCGGACAGACCACATTTCCAGAACAAAGAACAAGATATACCAAATGAATGCTGTATACACTTCTTTTCAATAAAAGCTTGATGTCCTTCAGCGCGAAATACACTGAAGATTAGCAAAGACCAGATGTACGGTCGGTATTCTGATTTATGTCTCTGCAACAACACTGCATGCTGATGAGATGTCACTATCCAAGTAGATGAAATGATCCAAGAACGTATGCGGAGGTATGACAAAGGATTACCCTGTATTGGGGCAATATGTTGCATTTCGAAAACATGAAGCACATTCCGTACAGATCAGCTAGTCTGTTAAACCTATTCAGCGAAATGTGCATACTTTCAGTAGAAGGGCTAAGTAACACAATGCCATGCAGGTACTCCACGTCTGCCAGTTTAGCATGAAAAAACAACGGTATACCAGAATCACTGTGATTCCTAAGTGTACGTCTTAAAACGCTGCTCATCGCAAATTTGAACAGGAAAAGAGAAAGAGAGGGCAGGCTCAAACGAATAACCTCAGACAGTTGTCCAGAAATTTTCGCGGCGCACATACAATTAACATATGGCGACCCCGAGGGGTTCACGCATTTCTCTTGGAGAATCAAATGACAAAGGTACCACTCTAGTGTGGTCGTCATTCCTCCCAATACTATCGTCAGTCACTGTTCTTAATGGTATGCGGTAACAGCACAAAGAGGACATAACGGTAAAATTCCTCGAAAATAACAACTCCCAGGGCAAGATGGGTCAGGAGTGGTTCGCCGAGAACGAAACTCCTTTCTTTTAAGGGAGAAGCTTTCAATCCGTTATGCAAATGTCTGTACCATTTTTGTAAAATGCGGAAGAGGTTCAGCGGACGACGCCGGTTTTTGCAATGAAGACCAAATTCGAAATGGACATCAACATATGTAGAACGTTTTATCTTTCGTTTTTTTTCCAGATGGAGCTACACTATGTATGTCCGAATCCATCTTTGACAACTTTGTGGGCTGTTGCACACGATTTGCCTGCTTGGACAACAATCCACACGCCCAAAGTCCTCGGGAGGAACCTACTTCAGGTGGCGCACGATGTTTGCGTTACGTTTCCCACACAGTCAATTCTCAGTAGCAAAAGACCGAGTCGTGTTTAACAGAACAACTTCTGGAAATGGATCTTATTTTTTCAGACAAGCACACTGCAATTTCGAATCTCCATACCTTTTCCACATTTGGAAAATCTCTCCCAGTTTCAAAACTACTTCAGACCTTTGCATAAAGTCTACGCAGAAAACGGTTCCCAGCTGTTTGTTCAAAGGGGAACAGTGTGACCGGGTACACATGTTTACTGCTGTAGTGCATCTCGAACACGTTACGCCGCCTATCCACAGACGAGGTCGGATTAACCTCCTGTTGGTTACAACAGAAGACACGGATAACGTACCGCTTAGCCTCACCCATGTCATGGATTGGATACGATGTGGTTTATTGATTGAACACCGCCTGAGTGTTCACTCCCGACCGACCAAGGAAATCTGGTGTGACAGAAGCTCGGAGTTGGAAAATGGGAAATCGAGCAGACGACAGAGGAGCTGCTGGTGCAAACGAAACATTCTCGTCGGCGAAACAGCTGTTGTGAATGTCGTGCACTTGCGCGGTAAACGACGTTCAATGGTAAACACAGAGTATAGACCCCTTAGACTGAAGGGATGTTAGTAACGTCCATTCACTAGGAATGCACGAAACAACCTGCGCCTACTGGTGTTGTCTCACTCGCGGTACCGATCAAATACGTAAGAATCATCAAACACACCCAAAACACATTTCTATCGAAATCATTGCGGTGACGAAAAAAAACAACCTAAAAACGGACAACCAAGTGGAACGTAAAATATAGCAAATCCCATGTTTATATGGCGAGTTATCATTGCACCACACATCACCGGGTTAGTATACTTGTACGTAACGATCAGTTCTCAATGTAACGAGAAATACTTCGAAGCCCAAATCCGTATTAAGTCACGATGACTTCGCAAGAACTGTACAATGAACGCAAGACAGAAACCTACGATGGGAGTAAAAGGAAATGAACGGAACTATGTGGCTGAATTATCATTATAGACAGCAACACATCAGTGGTTCACACTATTGTTTAACTGCCACACAACCATAAAGAAGAGAGAAGGAAAAAAGAAGGTGATGGAAAGGGACCTAACTATTGAAAATAACTACGTCTATATTCAAACATTCAACATCAAGGTGCCTACACCTTGCAAACAAACAACAGAGCTGCAAGTGAGAGTAAGGCGTCATCAGCAAGACAGTTTCCTCACGGCTTTCACCGCCCTGCGTCATTAAATATGTAGCCAAAGCAGCACCATTTATAACGAACTGAAAATCATGTTTCTTGAACTCACCCGCGACAAGTCCATTGCTCAAATGATGTGAAAATTTATGTTCGGAGTAACATACACTATTTACATGGTGTTTCTGGGTGCGAAGCAGGGTTCAGACGGTTCACCAACGGTCAATGTTCGCTTGTCACATGGGAGATACGTAAAGCCTATAAGATGAGTGGGTTAGCCAAGCCAGTTGATATTACTGGACGTAAGTCTGAGGGAAAAGTAAGCACTAAATTAAGCATATGAAACAAAACAACTGACAAAAAGAGTGGACAGATGAAAGCCGAGGGATACGACAACAAACGAGAAAGATTTTTTTTATAAGTTTCACGCATTTATGTTTTGCTTGTGGATTACTTTTTCATTTTTTAATGGGAGTTACTTAGGAGACTGGAAAACTCTACGCTGCCTTCCATTTTATCAGGCTGGTAAAGGACTATAATTTCCCAAGACAACACGCCCTCCTAATCCGTACGTCGTAGAACACGAGGGCGTGTGGCTACTCCTTCAACAGGTTACAGATCCTGGTTAAAATTAGATTAAGGAGAGTGCAAAGATGTCCAAGAGTGCAACTAGACGATCGGAACGGTGATTCTTTCGAGGCGAACACGGAGACGATTGAACATCAACGTATTGAAACCTATAGTCAGGGGCACACCCTTTGGCACGCAGAAGTGCCGAATCGAAATCGCAAGAGCAAGTTGTGCCCCCACCTTTTGTAAATTTGCGGTTGTTGGTTACTTTTAATAATTGTGTGCATAATCCTTTAAAACAAAACTCAACTAACTACCTTCGAAATGTTGTTTGTTATAAAAAGTGACGGTTGTCAACTTGGTAACAAGAAAGATGTTACCAACAATTGGGTTGCCAAGTAAGCCTGCCGCGGGGATGTATGTCAACTTGATCTAGTGAAGAATAACAAAATCGGTGGACTCACTCGATGTTCGATGGCAAAACGCAGGTCAGATTTGTCCTTTGCGGAGATAGCCGGTAAGTCCACTATGGCTCCCGGTAGGTTGACACCTTTACGAGAACCCAACTTCCCACCATTCTCAACTTCGCAGTCGAGGAAATCAGGACCTGTTTGTGAAAAAAATTTCGATCAATGTGTTTGGTTTTCAGTGGGCCTGGTAGAACAGTTAACATATAGCCTGCTTACCTGTTAACACGTGGGCACAACAAATAATAATATGGATGACAAGTGAGAATATGGCTTGCGCTGATCTAATCTTCAAGGGGTACGGGCAGAGAGCACCGCATTCACTTTACGTGTGACCTCAATCACCGAACAGCGTACGGCAAATTTCACACGTCCGATACATCAATGCCACAGGAACAGGCACTTGACAATCTATTCCCTCAGTCTGTCTGGCTAACCAGTGTGGTGCAAACCGTTGTCTGGAAGTCGAGCAGCCGAAACAGCAAGGATGTGTGAATCGGAGTGCCGGCTGAGCTCAATACCGGTGACGATCGGCTTAGTTTGCTGCATCATCTGAACGTATGACCATTAGGCTTCATGGGTCAATGGTTAAGTCAGACTAGCTGGACCGATTAATACAAGAAAGCCCATGCATGAGCAGGTCACCATGATATTTTACCTCGGAATTAGCAACTAGTCGTCACACGGTTGAACGCTGAGTACACAGATGTGCAAATGATGTAAGTAAAAGGGAGGAAAGTATGGTTGACGATCAGTCAGCATTCACTTAGATGTTCCATTTCGACCGTGTTACATTTTGGTACGGTATATGGTTCAACACCGCAACTGTAGACTGATTCACAGTTGAGTTACGATCGAAACAGGTGAGCCTAGTTATATGGATCCGTCGTTTGTAGACTCCATCCTAACTCAGTCCACGGTCTTGACTATACAATCTGAGAAACAGTGTAAAAGTTGAATCTGTCGAAATCCGTATCACCGACTTAATACTCAATTGATTCAGATGGAAAAAAGTGATACCAGAGGAGACTGAAATCGTCGGGAACCGTTTCCAAGGGCTCAGACATAAATGAAGCAAGCAAAGTTGGAAATTACAGACGATTAAAAAGAATACAACAGTTCTAATCCAAGTTGTACAATGACCCAATTAGTATACAATACTCTGAAAACATACTGAATAGATTATCGACTTAAATCCACAAATTTAGGTGCCCGTTGTTTTTTGACACATTTTGAAAGTTTAATTTCAAGGTATGTTAAATACGCTTGATGGGCTTCAAATCCGGGTTTTGCGGTAGCTATTCAGGCACAGTTAATACAACTGCACTGTAAGATTAGGATTGCATTAGAGCACGAAAAGTGGCACATTGACAGGCAAATCAAGAGACAGCCATGAGGCTTCACACTCACAATGATCAAAATGTGCCTCATTAGCCATAGCCCACCTAACAAATGCAAGATTCCTAGTAAATGTTTGAAGGACAATCTCGAACGGGCACACCATCCTTCCTGGATCGTTGGGCTGGGGTTATAAAACACATTCAATTCTTCACACATACGTCATTATGTTGAATCCAGAAAGCTACTGGAGCAACAGAAAAGTTTTTCACACAAATACACATGTATTGTGCAAAAATGCACCATATGAACAAAGACACTCGCATGCTGTGGTTCACCTTGTTATTGTCTGTTTAGCCTACAACCAGTTTGTCAGACAATTCAAGTCCGAACATCCGTGCTTATTATTCCAGGTGCCAGAAACGCTAGTTGAGGTGGCAATGTATCGCAATCAATGGTGTACCTGCATTCATGTCATTCATTATTCCTCCGGTTAGACTGTTTTAATCAATTTCCAACGTTTTTTTGTCAACTTTTACATCTTCGAAGACATACCACATCACCGCTGTGATTAGAGGTCAGGCTCAATGCCGTTGTGAATGAATCAATGAATGAATGAATGGAACTAACGACATAGCCTGTTGCACGAAATGAACAAAACTGGTAGAATGTTAAAATTTGGATTCATTCTTATTAGTGGTTAACGTACAATCAGTAAATTCTATCTGAACTGCACATGGGCTCTGACATATATTCACGAGGCCGAGAATTCCATGACAAGGCGATCTTTTGTGCCAACACCTCTGGTGCACACAGGACTGGACAATACTGTCTGAGTAGCACCGTTTCGCCAATCGTCAGTAGGTTCAGATAACTATTATGTAACCAATCCATGTATCATTTGACAGTGTTAGGTAACAGCTATCCCGAAAAGTTAGTGCGTATTCGGCGTATGAAGAAAACACTAAAAGTGGTAAAAATCCGCAGTGTACAGAAGTAGAATACATTTCTACAAACACAAGTCAAACGTGAACAGTTAAGCAATAACAGGTGCCATAAACTAGTGTAGACGTTGGAAGACACTTGTCCAGTTGCTAAATTACGTGACATGTTACGTATTGGTTATCCACTGTGGTGATACTCGTTCAATCCATCATTGTGTCTCACGTGATACACCAGTTATAACGACATCCGCATAGGTAAAATAGGTCAGTACCTGTGTCAAACCGTGACTCAACATAAACCCAAGTGGTTAGCAATGTGATGCCAAAATGTGAACTGTTGGCTGAAGCCATCTGGAGGACACTTACTCCATTGATCGCCGAACACGTGACAGCAATTTATTATCCTAATGAGCCGGCCAAGATGATCAGGCTACGATTACGTAATGTCTACATGAAACCACTGACAAGTAGGGAAACAACGCCATAATACACCATCGTCCAGTCCCGTCTGGGAAGAAAAGGTTAACACGAGTACTCTAGTTGCCACAGAGTTGACTACCTCATCCGGGTGTGATAGGACAAAACTTGTTTGATTGGTTTGTTCGTTTTGTGATCATTTATAATATGTATAAAGTTTTACGTTAGCAACCAATGAGAATAAATCAGAATGCGAACATCTTGTGACAAAGATCCTATTTGTTTTGATGAGCGGGATAAGGGAAACTCAGTGGACTAAATTTTACCATGTTAACAGCCGCGGGCATATGAAAATAGTCTGAAGACCGCTAACTTCACACAACAGACTGACGTTTGGTGCTACGATCTTGCGACACATCTGGCTCCAAAGTGGTTACGAATCATGTAGCTGTGTTCGGAGCCGAGTGTATACACCCGCGCTTACAAATTAACTTAATAAAAATTCAAACGTTCATTTTCGGACGAGCTTGACAGGCCACGTTGTCGGAATCAGTCCTACTATAAGACAGTGGTGATATCTTGAGCAGCCGGTAGATAGGTTTGACGTGCAATGACAATCATACGCATCTGTTGGTTCTCTTTCTCTCTAGTGCCAACTGTCTACAACTACCAGGCGTATAAGGATGAGGTAACTACCATCGGGTAAACCAGGTTATTGTAATCCGTATGGTGTTATAAGAACGCAACGGAGAGCACGGACAATCACTAAGTGGTTAAGGTAATGAGAGTGAAACGGATGACATGGGCACATAAGTGCCGGTAGGGAAAGCACATCGACCGAACGGTGAGAACGCTTGGGATACGTGTCTCGAAGCCCGTTCCCAAATGGCTAATGAACAACAAAACCGACGCCGCACAATCTTCTACCACACGACATTTGGAAGAAATGGGAAGTGTGATTCAAGTGGAGAAGAATTTTCGTGTGTTGTGTCGACCAATTAATAAACGCACTTTACCTTCTGCTGAGGCCGTTGTGATACATCGTCACTTTGTGTGCAGAAACAAATGGTGGTTAATCTATCAGTATCATGGTGTTAAGGATTTGTAGTCATAAGTTTATGTTATTCCGTAAGTGGTTATCATTATCATTTTGGTGCTTTAGTTATGCCGTCTTCATAAGTTTATTTCTTTCTCTTCTTCTAATCTTAGGCTACCCATTAGCTCCTGTTTATTTCCGCGTGCGTCACTGCAAGACCGATATTGCTCGCACTGATAGTTCCCAAATCGACTTGTTTGAGCTGTGAATTTTTTTTCCAATTCATGACGGTCCATTCGAACGACACAGGATCTGTGCTCTTTTTATGGCAGCCGATAGCTCATTCCTACTTAACGCCTATTGGAATAAATGCATGCTAACTGATCATACTCTGTGTATCGTAACCGAAGAGATCGGTCAAGGCGGCTCTACGGAATACACCTCAAGTAATCTTACTTGTATGTTCTAAATTCATCTGGGGACACAGAGCTGCTTCAGGTTTTAATTTGGTTTCTCTTGTGACAGTGTTTTGCATCATGAATAAGCGTTACCTTCAAGGAATTGTGTACAGAGCATGTTATACAGAGGTAAGCCAACATTATACGGTGATCACCAGATTAACACTGCAGCATAAATTAGGGTCTCCAGTCTCCAACCTTATCCACGGACATGACGGTTCAGGCTACCGTTGGCTGATAATTCAAGGAACAACGGGTTAACAACGAGTGAAACATTAGAACAATTGAAATTCATTAGGAGCCAACAACCGTGAAAAATACTAAACACGATTAATCAGTAAGCACACTAATGTGCCCGTCTGATTGGGGTGATCGTTCTGTAAAATGTCTACTGAAAAAAATCCGGTAAATCATATGGTAATTGACGTCCCTACATGCTAATGGCGCGAAAGGACCGGTTGTCAAAAACGGACAGCATCCGACAGAATTAAACGCACGTACAGGCAAACTGCAGGTATCCAAAACAGCCACAAAGTTTCGTGTTAGGATGTGAAGTGAATTCGTTAGGGCTGGGCCCTGTATGCTTTTGTTTCACAACTTGTGACGCGTTTTTCACTTTGCTATATTCACATGCTAAATGTATGAATATAATCCAGTGTGACAAACCGTCATCACCAGTTGCCTAGACCGACGAAGTACGCATTCGCCTCCAACAGACTCTTACTGTGAACGAGCATTATCATAAACTACAATCAATTTTCGAACTTCAAAGTGTAGTTTCAGAAGTGAGGCGTTACGGCTTTACTCTTTTTATTACAGGCGGCTTGCTTGAGGCTGTGGACAGCTTCGGATACGTGAGCAACACCATTTCGTCAGCATGCAATACTCTTGCCATTAGCAACAATAAGAAAGGCGTGCTGCCTTTATAAACCTTCAGCATCATTGGCGTCAAAACGACGCCCCGCCGATATTGGAAGGAATTGCGTACAATGCACTTGTGCGAGTAATTTTGGTTCCGAAACGTGGCTTGTACGTGATGAAGGTGTCAACAGACTTATTGTGTCTGACGATCGTTGTCTCCGTCAGCTAGCCCATACTAGGCGGCCGTTAACCAGCGCTTATTGGGAATACGGGACCAGTTGATCGCTAGTCAGATTACGTACTCTGTAGTGGTTGGGTTACTTGTTCCGTACCGAACGCTACATAATGAAATTATTAAAAGTTGAATAGAACTGCAAAGAGGTCAGGCAACGACGTGGTCACGAAATGGGACGACTGTGACTACTTCATTGAATAAAGGGGATGGGTGTCGTCTGCTCGATTGTGGACCTCGGATCACTCGGATAGGAACGCTTTCTGAGGTAGCAGAGTACCACAGTCAATGGCGTACGGACATTGACAACACTTCTGGTTTCTCTACCTAGCTACATTTTATTCACTTTTAACTTTTCCGATCACTTTTTCTTCTGGAATATTTTGACCACTGTTGTGGTGGGCAACGGCTAGGACTAAAATACCTTCGAGTCATCTTCATGGCTATTGTGAATGAGTGAATGAACGGTACTCAAATTTGAGCTGACAATAAACCGAGGGAAAGCGCAATATACGATTGTCAAGTGATGAGGTTAGTCTGTAGCGAACAAGGCAAGCTGTATGTAGGCTATTCAAAGACAGCAGTATCCTACTCCTGTTCCGGACAACCAATCAGATCATTCCGGAGTAGAAACAACCCAATGTACGGGCCGTTAATTACAATATCGTTGATGATGAGTTGGATATAAACTTTTGGGATCGGACAGCTCTATTGCATATCATTAGTGATGCATGATGGACGATGAAAAGTCACCGTATATTAACGTCCGGTGGCCAAAGGTTCTAATTGAGCTAGTAAACGAATAGGCACACCCGCAAAAACGAGGCCGCCTAAGATCGTAACTATATCGACTGAACCAGAAGCCAGTGGATTATAAAAAAGAACTAACTCCGACGACGTGGCTGTTTCGGCAACCAGAAAAACAAGTGCGTTTCGGAACAAATCCAGCAAGGGGAAACTTAGCGGGTTCTGTATATACTGCGTGTGAACAAGTATAACATCATACAATCACTAAATCAACCTATAGTAACAAAGCTTACCTTGGATGTTGGGAATACAGTACACACAGTAGGGGTGCGAACCTAAATTTAAGTTGGTGGAGACTCACCAACATTACTCAGCTATTTGACACGATGAAGCCGTTCGGCCTGGACAGTTAGACACTCAGAAGTGCAACGACCCACATGTAACTCAGTAGGTTACACAACAGTACACAGGTTGTGCGTAAGCTGAGGATTTACTGACGTATTGCACAGATGAAAAAAGTATTTTTTCATGGATGATTGAGCCTACAGCGCCGTCCTACCCATAATTTTTCGTTAGTGAGACGGAACAGCTTATGGGGAAGAAGTAAAAATTCATTCCGTTTTGGTCAGACCATTCGCACCGAAAAACAAGCATACGTCCTAAAAACAGGCAACTCTCAAAGGTCACCGAATGAGTACATGACAAAGTGCCGCTTCGATACGCAAGCTTGATGTATCTGTATGCAAGTAGCTTTGTTCACCTCGTAACTGGATCTACGGCCTAAGAGCGCGTAAACAGATAACAGGATGACGCTTAATGACACGGTGGGTAACAGAACAACTGTCAACGGCAAGGAATAACGGACTACGGGGTGTACATGATTAATTCGTAGCTTCCTGGTCATGTCTAAAGTACAGTGATGCCCCAATTAAAAAAAGAGTGTAGGTGGGGTGCCAGAGATCGGCACAAAGGCTGCGAACGCTCGTGAAGGGCGAAGTGGCACATGACCGTGCCGACAGTGAGGGTTATTTCAAACAGTAATGAGTTAGGCCTTTCCAAGGACAAATGAAACGGTATTCTCGAAGAACTGGATTGTTCCCCAACAGTTCACAACATGGTTCATTCAGTTGTCTATCCTATATCATAAACTTAGAAATGCGAATAATTCCCTAATTAATACGGAGACAAGAATGTACAAGCAGAGACCCTTCATTCTCCCGAATCAACTTGTAAATCGATTACCTCTTGTTTATATGCCAAGGAAAGCAAACGTTCTGGCTGAAGGATGCTAAACAAACCTGGAGGCGAGCTTCGATTGAATAATAAAAATCTGCATCCTGAAGCAATTAGTTCAGCGCAACGCAGTCGTACTGCTTGGAATGAATTAAGTGATAGTTTGAAAACAAAACAAATTATGTTCTGAAAAGAAACATGAAGGCCACTATGGAGCAATCGATGCAACTTACCTTTGTTTTTGACAACGAAACTAATCAAGCCGTCGTCCAGGAAAATTTTTGAGCCTATTTCAAGCACATGCACGATGTTCGGGTAGTCGACGTAGACCATTTTATCGGAGCACTTTTCAAAGTAAGCTTCATCAGTTGTGACACGGATTGACATCCCCGCTCCCAAGGATACCTCGTCAGTGGCACTCTGGAAAAATGGTATAAACTATAGTCAACCAATGTTTATGGACCAGCAGAAGCAAAAATGAACAAACTATCAAAAGGCAGTCCCATTAATTATCTGCACTTTTGATTTCATCAACTGATTTTGATATAAAGAAACAATTTAATTGACAAGAGAACAGGCAGCGATTAAAAAACTCAAAAATGAGGACAGTTCCACTGTACGTGCTCCAGCGAGTAAAGACACTCCAGGAAACCTACAGTGCGTATCTTCGCAGCTGAGGCCCATCAGACACAAATCTGAAGAGTGGCAACAATCAAGAGAACAGCTGTACGATTATGACGGGTTTTAACCAGTAAATACTATATGTGCTACCATACTTGTAAAATTACAGATCACCTGGGAGTTTTGCAGCAACGACTTCCTGCATACCTCAATTAGTAAACCTGATACTTCGATCTGATATTCGGTTGACGCTGAACCTACGATGAACAGCAATGAATAACTCTCTAATACATTATAGTTCCCAATTATTGCTAGTCCTTCTCAACAACTAATTTTACCACTTTTTATTTCCATCTACGAGCAGTATTTCCCAGAGTGGTCTCCTACAAAGCCGTATGGAACGACGTGATGAATCACCACACAATCAGACCAGACTGACGGATATATAATAAGGTGTGCACTGCCTGTTTGAATGAAGCTTGAGTTAAAAAACAATGTAAGTCCCGTGGTAAAATTTTGAAGTGACTTACCACTATGGCAGTCGTAATGAGCAATACCAATTTTGGTGGTTTTATGTGTCTGAATCAGATTGCACCATCGTTGGATGACGCAACAATAACGAACGAATAACAAAAACAACAGGGGCGCGAACAGAATCAAGTCCTGAACGTAAACGATTCCTTCGAAATGCACGACCCACTTTAAAAGTAAAGTAACTCGCGGCTGGCCGCTATGTGACCAAATCGCTCTCCGTTGAACCAATCAGGGTGATTTCCATGTGACACAATGCTTCTTGCGCTAAAAAAATGGAGTAGGATGTATGTACGTACAGGAGTCTCTAACCTTTGTTAGTGTATTATGCCCGGTAGTCAAGTATACCATACAGTAGATTTTCTTCCACAACAGCACGACTAAGTTGAGACCACAGACCATCTGTTAGTGCGATTATACCCGAGTGTCTGGTCTGCTTCAGGAGGTCGAAACAGAAACTGGGTTATTGCCTTTTGAAGCGTACACTGGTACACCGAACCGAACACTTTCCTGGCTTGCACTGATAGACTGACTGACGTACAATGTCTATCTATCTATCCTTCAGCCCATTTGGAACAGGCGCACCCTTAAAGCCGATGTCACAGTCGGTGCAGCCCTCCAGATCAATGCAAAACGTGAGCTTGACCAACAGGTCTATTCACGGACCAACTACCGAGACTGAGGCTACAGCTGAC
Source organism: Paragonimus westermani (assembly GCA_008508345.1). Classification (NCBI taxonomy): domain Eukaryota; kingdom Metazoa; phylum Platyhelminthes; class Trematoda; order Plagiorchiida; family Troglotrematidae; genus Paragonimus; species Paragonimus westermani. Next base: position 121,118 of record QNGE01001658.1, read on the forward strand.
AAGTCTCCCATGAGTTTGTCTAATTCGCCATAGCGAGCCGACGTTTCTCACCATGAGTATGTGATAGAATCAAAAGAAAACTACGCTTATGTGCAAATTAGTTCAGCTGAGTATGCAATGGGAAAGGGCCTGCATCGTTTCATTCAGTTTATAGGTGGTATACCCAGTAAGGTGTAGTAGCACGCTTTCTCTTCGAAAAAACACTACGGTGAAGTTTGTCAACGAAATATCTCCGAAAGAAGGTGCTAGTACCCTCCGCAATACGTAGGTATGCCGTGTCGTTTTATGTTACAGCATAAAGTCTAGCCCAATCAAGCTGTTGCCGCAGTTGTTACCACAGGAAGCGTCCAATCATAATCTAATCAACCTACCGGTTTCACGTATGTCAACTGGAGAGTTTGGTGCCCAAGCTCTACACACTGACAGTGAATCCACATATCGAGTTAAACATCTTAACGCAAAAGCGATAATACGGCATATGGGGAGCACCATATGTAGTCCATGCCTTGACGCAAATTAACTACACCGCTGTCACACACCAGTAGTGTCATTTTGTCAAAAACTATCGTTCGTTGTGAAGTAACCACCTCGATTGCAAACGTGTCGTTATTCGTGCTTGCTTTGTTTAAGTGCCAAGGATGTACGAAACGCCTGTCATACAGCATTGACGGACACTGTAGAGGTCATAAGGGTGACATGGAACAAAAAAGCTCTGGGTTTAAGTGACAACAGTTGAATGGACTTGTTGCGAAGAGATTTGTTTCAAGTGTACATAATGTATGTAGTATAAATGAATTTCTGTAGATCCCACACAACTTGTGGATGAACGTCGACTGACCCTTTGACTTTTGAATACGACAAACACCACCGTGTATTGAAACAAGCTTATGAAGAGTTTGTGTGGAGCTAGTTAAGTTTCTCTACTAAAAGAGCTAATGTAAAGGAGAGTATTTTTATGAATAAACTTTCGGGTGTAGTTTTTTCTGGTATGCGGTTGCACTCAGTTATCAGTATGTTAGTGGTACCGTTGTGTCCTGTAACAAAAACATGGATACTTCGCCCAGTGAGCACGTGCCCTTAGTTCACATCATTAGATTCCATTACAGAGGTAGACAGCAAACAAAGCTGAGCACCTGTATGGTCAAAGCAGAGTGACCACAGTTCAATAACAATGCAACATCCAACGGCAAGCGGATGTTTTGTCGTAGGCAAATGACCAATGGGAACAGAATGAGGTTTCATTAGTCTAAACAACACTGTTAGCCCTAAGGTCTTGGTAACGGATCATGGCTCTAACAGGGACTAAGCATCAAAGGGTAATCTTCAAATTTACTGTTTATCGCGGTGCCTTGAAATGAGCACACCGCCAAGAAATAATTTGACTGGCCCAGGTCAAGTGATTTAGCCGTGCAGGACAGAGGGTCGTATATTTGGTTATGACGTACCTGACGAATCTCCATCAGAACCCGGAGCGACTTTCAGCCTAAACTATTAAAATGGAAGTGAGCCTCAAATTCAGGCATTTGTTCTACAACTATTCAAGAAGATAGTGGTAAGAGATTCTTGCCGGGGCTAACCGCACTCCATCGGTTAAAGGGAGATACTGAATGAACTCCTTATGATCGGTGCTTATCGACAATCAATCTTACCTTCAAACAAGGTATCAGAGCAGAGTATGACAACCACAGTAGCATTACGCTTGTCTCTGTCGGTCCAACCTCTACGTATACAGAAAACAAATTGCGGGAAAAACACATTTTCGAACACATCTAGGATGTAGCGCTTCAATCTTCACGTTACCACATAATTAAGAGCGATACCGCTTTCTTCCCAGTTCATGAAGTGTTATTTTTGACCTGAAAGTGGTTTTTGTTTCGATCGCCTGGCATATGGTTTAGGGTTATCTCGTCGCAAAGGAGTTTCAGTCAAATGTGACCATTTTCTCAAATCCTCGTGTTCGCTACGGGCACATAGGACAAATTTTTTAGGCGGCCGTCCCGAACATTTCGTAATTCCGGTAGTGTACGGCAGGGTGTTCAACCTACCTTTTCCTTTTCGGCTGGTGATATTTCACGAGGAACACATTTAGAGGCTTATAGTGGAGTTTCCACCAAGTGGTAATCTGACTGGTTGATTCTTCAGTGGATAACATACAGACCCCGTTGAACCGGTCATACTATACAGATTGCATATGTAGCATGCACCTCTGAAACGCAGTGTTGTTACCAGATGAGTCAATTTTAAATTCACGCGCATTGCTGAATGCTGTATGCTCAACAATACTAGTCGTTTTATCTGCCTGAATAGTGATCTCTCTAGCTTTCGGTACTAAGAGCTAGGTATCTATGAGGAAGGCAAACGCAGTTACGGAGTCGCAATGATTTGTGATGGTTGATCAGAGGGAGCGCGGTTAAGGTGCGGGTGTGTGCCCTTTTTTACGAATCAGACACCTGAACCAGTCGTCTAGAAGATGCAAATAGGATCTCATTATTCAGCCACCACTGTCTCCACTTAGTTGGCCTGTATCAAACCAGTTGATTGTGTGAGCCACGCGACAGTCCGTCAGTATGTATTCGTGTTCGTAACAAACAGTCGAGGTAGTGAAAACAAGATTTGCTCTAATTGGGCGTTTCAAACCATATACGGGCGGAGTGTCTGCCGCGCTGTGCACAGCTCATTACTGCGCTGACGGTTTGCAGGATGATTACGCGATTGAGTAAGGCTGAGAGATGCTGTCTGTTAGAGTAGAGAGTTCGCGATCATCCACAGTCAACTGCTAACCTGTGTCCATACGGCTGTTGGAACTTCATGAATTTTTACTGTCTTTGTTAAGCTTTTCTTCTTCAAATAGTTGTGCCCACTTACTGATCTGTCACTTTGTGGACTGCTCTCAGAATCAACAGCAGTCCGTACCAGTGCACATGGATAGGGTTAGAGTTGGAAATATGTGCATGTATGCGTCATACCTCCTGGGACAGTGACAAAAATTTAACTCATCAAGTTATATGATTTTTTCATATAAGGTAAGAAATGTGCAGAATTGACCTCTAAACTATCCAGCCAAACCGCTGTTGGTCACCAATAATCCTTAAAGCAGACACCAGAAGAGACGTTTAGCCTCAAAAACTTTTCTTTCACAGAAGGTTCGCATACAACTCCATGACTATGTGCAGATTAGTAGAAGGTATTGCCAGCCGGTAAATTGCCCATCTGTTGAATTCCCCTTGGTTCCGAATATGGTGACGACTGTAGAGGGCTTGAGTACAAGCTGACTAGAAGTCTTCTCAAGGACGGTGTTTATGCAAGACCGGTACGACTACGTGGACTTAATGTCCCACAATGGCGTTATAAAGGCTGTTAAGCAGTTTGTGTAGTTTGGAAGTTGCATTGGCAGTGGCGGAGGTATAGGGAACGAAACAGAAGCTCGTACATCCAAGGTTAAGGTAGTATCTGTCAATCAAGGATGCCTCTGGCGACAGGTTGTTGACAACTGGTTGAGGACGCTGTCCGAAATGACGGCGCTCGTGCCTCGAGTATCTGTAGGCACTAATGTGGTTTCTTTTTCTCCCTATACATCCTTCTCCCTCGTCACTACATTCAACGCCTTTGTTATTCTTATATTGCGGCACGTTTGCCACTTCGTGCGGTAATTACGTGCCAAATGAATTATCACAAAACCAACGTCGCAAACCACAATCAACTTAGAAAACACAGTGGCACACAAGTCGCTCGGTCCAGAGTTGATATACCTTATCATCTTGAAAAGCCGTGCCACCAAGTTAGCAGAACCTTTAGTAGTGCTTTTTAATCATCCCTGTTGACTGTCTATTTTAAGTCTGAAAACAGTCAGCAATCACCCCTATCTTCGAAGGGATGTGCAGGGATTCTCCAATAAGCCATCGGCTAATCGAGTTTCTTCCGGTGTTCCCCAAAGAACCCAGCAGATGACCCTCGCCAGACCAAGGCAGCGGACCACAAACTTGTCACCAGTGAACATCATGGTTTCCGTAACGGATATACATGCATCATAAATCTGCTGGCTTCTTGTGACTTTTAGACGAAGGTTACCAACGCGGGACTATCCAGTGGTGAAGTCTGTTGATTTCTTATCCCATTCTGCAACGGAACCGCCGCAATTATGGCTCCAATGAGGTCATGCTTAGGTGGCCTGAGGATTGCCTACTTGAACGTGATTTCAACGTAAAGTTTATCACAGTGGTTCTTTGTCAAAAGCAGTACTTCAGGAGGATGCGTCACTGAATCCATGTTGTTTAATCTTTTTGTTCCTGAGCCAGCCAACATGGTCAAGTCACTGATGTTGCTTTACGTCGACGACATACAAGATTGCCGAAGTGTGGAGTATACAGATATGGAAACATTAGAACTGTCTGAATTTTCCAAACTAGTAATTCAAAGAAAATCATCATCATCATCATAGACAGCAATACATCAGTGGTTAACACTAATGCTTAACTGCCACACAACCATGAAGAAACAGCAAACCCTATATAGAAAGAGAGAACGAAAAAGAAGGGGACGGGAAGGGACCTAACTACTGAAAATGACTACGTCCCTATTCAAACGTTCAGCATCAAGGTGCCTACACCTTGCAAACAAC